>JAVJIF010017369.1:0-102958 GCA_038442645.1 Agave tequilana
AAAAAAGTTGATATTGATGTTCCTACACAGAATACTTGAGCAAAACACAGCATGAAGATTTTATAGTTTCAAGAAACACGTGTGATAAGTTTATATTTTCTCTTGTTATTGCAGAGTGAAGGGTCTGCTTTGTTAATTTTGCATCCTATAAATGATATGGTATGTTGCCAATAGATACTAGGACAAGCTGAAGGTTGTGCATATGGTGATTGGTATGACATACCAAATCAAGGGGGGCCTCGTACATGATATAACATATCAGCCATTTTTAATGAGTAACTGAGGACGCCAACTAGCGTGCTTATAGTTGTGGATAATATAGTGGAATAGTCCAAAGTCATGATGTATCTAGGCTCACTAAAAAATCATCTAGATTTGTTCAGGAGTTATTATTTTGTTGACAAAGATGCCTGTACAGAGTAGTTGGAGATTGGTTTTAGCAGATTGTTTGCTTAGAATTGGTCATTGTATTGTAATGCACTCTTTAGATCATGGTTTCAAATGTCGGTATAGGTATCAGTATCGACCAATGGTTTTTAGTATCAATATCATTAATATTGACCGTCAATGTCGGCCCTGATATTGGGCAATTTTAATATCGTATCAGGCACCTCAAAAATCGGAATCAGCCAATGCTTGAAACCATGCTTTAAATAGTTAGCAAAAAAGATCCCCCCCTCTATTGTACTCTATAATATCTCAACTTATTTGTGATGCGATGGTACCGTAGGTAGCTGAACTTCATTCAAAACAGTTGATGTGTCATGTTCAACTGAGCGCAACTGTAACTTGTGCCTTCTCTAACAACTTATTACCGCAGGTTGAACTTCTAATTCTGTCGCACCATTTCTACAAGTCATCAGCCTGCCTTGATGGAGTTGATGTTCTCGTCACCCTTGCGGCAAACAGGGTAGAATCTTATGTGTCAGAGGGAGATTTCTCTTGTTTGGCTCGCCTGATAACTGGTGTTAGCAATTTCCATGCCTTGAACTTCATTCTTAATATCCTTATTGAAAATGGGCAGCTTGATCTCCTACTTCAGAAGTACTCTACCGCCGACACTGGCACTGCGTCATCAGCAGCAGTTAGAGGATTCCGAATGTCTGTTCTTACATCGTTGAAGCTTTTTAACCCTCATGATCTTGATGCATTTGCTATGGTTAGTAACAGTACTGCTCTTTCTTCTAAAAGTTTACCTATATTAGATTTCAGAAGCAATTCAAATAATCCTCACCTCTTTATTATCCTCTACATGATCAAAATCGTTCTTAATGAGAAGTTTCTACATGATACAAAATCTTTCTTGGACTGTTAATTTACTGATCATGTATTTATGTCAATATATCGCCATCTGTGGATCTTAGGGTGTGTTTGTTACTAGGAAGTCACAGGGAAGTGGGACAAGTGGTGAAAGTTCAAGCCAATTCTCTCTACTAGTTAAAACTAAACTTCATAAAAAGTGACTTGCCAAAGAACAGTGACACGCTAGACCACTTTCGATTAACTTCCCTTAAAAAAGACCATGAAAATCGATAGTGAGAATGGGATTCAGGTAAATGTTCTATTATACACATGCCCTGGCAGCACTTTTCAAAAATCAATAATATGTCACTTCTTCTTCGGAAATAATCATTTTAGGGTATAAACCCACTACTTTCCACTCTCATGTCAGATAAGGAAGGGAAATATGAAAAAAAAATGGTAGATAATAATTATTATTAGAAAAGAAGTGACTAGGCAATGGAAGGTTCCACAGTTCCCATGGGCCATGACGCGGGACAGTAAAGTATGGACCACAAGAAGAACCCTGCGGTGGAAGAAAAAAAAAAAAAAAGATAGCTTGATAGTGCGTTTGATTGGGGTAAAAAGTGTCAGGTTAAAATCCCGTTAAGATCTGCCTATGAAACACCAGAACAAGCTGTATGGAAAGAACCTTCGCCAAACGCCACTCACAATGTGACCACAGTAGGATATTGCCAAAATCCCCCTCCCTACTAACCTTTCTCCTCTCTTTTTTTTTTTTTGGGCTAATATTGGACGAAACCCATTATGTTCGATTAATGATTTCTTACTGCAATACTATACGTAAAAGTTGCATCTTCCTACGCAATCACAATATCAGTAAAACGCAAGATACCTAAGAGCTACTACACACCCGTCAAATAGATAGATAACCACATAGGGAGGCATCTTTGTTGAAAGTGCAGAAAATTTCCTATGCCTGCCCCTAAAAGAACACGTGAATCATCGTCATTGGATGATCTGACACCATTCACATGATCCACATACTGTTATTATGTGCTTGTGGATGAAAAATCATGTAGATTGAAGACCTTCAGCTCATGGATAAACCGATTGTAAATTAATAGTTTATTAAGAACAAAACAAGTTTGGACCACTTGCGGATGAACAAATAATCCCTGAATCATGATGTGTAATCCATCAGGATGATCCATGTGTATTCTCTTAAAGTTCAACAAAGGAAAATTCATGCATTGCCTGTGCACATCATGTTTTCTCTCACATAAACATATACTGCATATGTATGTACACGCGTGCGCTTGCATACACGCACACTGTCTTGACATCTTCAAGAGAGATTTGGAAGCAAATATGTATGTACACGCGTGCGCTTGCATACACGCACACTGTCTTGACATCTTCAAGAGAGATTTGGAAGCAAATTCTTCTCATTCATGTCCAATAATAAGACATGCAAATTTGAAATTTTGTTTTGGTAAAGTTTGATCTAAATCATGTACGGTGCCTAAAGACCAAAACTTAAATGATTTTTAATTTTTTATTTTCTTCGCCTATGTATTAGGTAGCCACAAAATGTATGGCCAGCAATCTCTCTCTCTCTCTCTCTCTCTCTCTCTCTCTCTCTCTCTCTCTCTCTCTCTCTCTCTCTCGGTGGGTGGGTGCGCGCGCCTGTGTGTGTGTGTGTGTTTTTTTTTTTTTTTTGCGGGGTGGGGGGGGGGGGGGGGGGGGGGTGGGTTGTTTTCATGTGTTTTAGACTAGCTCATTGTCAATCAATTCCTCCATTGCAGCCTTTGACTACCAGTATTTAGTTTCTTTATTTTTCCCCTAGGTTTTTGGTTCCACGCAATATGGCTCAAGGACTTGGATTGGGGCATCAACAACATTGACTTAACTCTCTTCTTGTTCCTAGCAGAAATATTTTGGTAGCCACAAGGTGGCAGCTTCCACTCTCTCCTGCAGCCTGCATGGAATGGAAACACTCACAGCCTCTTGGATCAGTGGAGCAATTTTGAAATTAGATAATGACCCAGGTCACACACTTTACCACTTGAGAACAAAGACCCTTCTCCTCCATCATCTTTTGGGATAGGGGTTTAAGCATCAAGCCTCTGTGGTCATGATACCATGCAGTTTCTTTAATCGGACTTTCGGGCACTTAGGAATGAACCTCACCTATTGAAACCTTGCGACCCTACCGGTAATTCCACTTGATGCCATAGGATCTATTAGGTTCTAACCATCAGCCACTTCCATTTTGTTTTCCTTAAGAGTTTTCTCCTTTGGACCAATAAAATACGAGTAAGAATTTTTCTAGGTCTCATCTGAGTTGCCAATATCCTGACAGATCCCATCTCATTCAACTTGGATCCTCCTGTCTTCAAGCGGGGAACAGACCTGATTCAGACAGAAAATAGTTCTGTCACCAGAATAGTCCTATTTCTGTAATCATGTGTGAGGTCTAACGGTACTAGTTTTACCAAGATGCTTCAAAGTTTAAGTTTTTGGTTTTGTTGTGGTAACGCCCAACACAACAAGAGATAACATCGAGTGGGCTCGGCAACAGAAGCGTGAAAACGATCTAACACTAGCAAGCAATGAGATTAATCACCACAAATATAAGCACTAGATTTAACGTGATTCGGCAAGAGTGCCTACGTCCATAGGGAGGAGGGGAGAAATTTTATTAAAAACTGAGAAGAAAATAACAAAGGTTATAAGAATTTTCTCTCACGACTCTCAATGGTGAAAACAAGATTTGCACTCTACTTGTCTTCAAAGGCCACCCCAATCCTAAGATCATCCAAGTCCAACAAAAACTCCATCAATACGAACATCTCCTCAGACAAAGAGGAAACTCGAGTAGAACTGAAACACAATCAAATCTGTAAAATAAAACTAACACACCGATTAGTCGACTGGCCAACTTATAGTTGATTAATCTTGCTCATTAGTCAATTATATAGTCGACTGCTGAGATGTATTCACTTTTTGTTATGTCACAGTCGACTCTTAAGATTGCCATTAGTTGACTAGTGCTTCACTAGTCAACTACCCATGGCAATTAGTCGACTATCTTATGCACAAACTGTGCACACTTGTCCGTTCTTGATCTTTGAAGCTCTCCACCTTAACCTGATTTTTTCTCCAATGAATGTGAGGCACTCAAAATCCTAACAATCTCCACCTTGACTTATGTTCATCGAGTTCTCTTATGGAAATTGGCCTCCGCTTCTTCAGTGTGCTTCTCCCCATTTTGTGACTTCACATGGCTCCCTCCCAAGATCCAATTCTCCATCTTATCTTTGGAGAATTTGGATGAAGTTCAGAGATGCTTTGAACTTCTCCACTGGGATGATCTTTATCATCATGTTCGTTGGATTCTTCTTTGTACTGATCTTCATCAAGTTGATCACCTTGTCATTTACGATCCACTAACGTATCTTGTGTATCTCACATCAATGTGCTTCGTCCTCTTATGATACATGTGATTCTTAGTAAGATGAGTAGCATTCGACTGTCGCAATGAACCCAAACTGAATCTTGTATGATGTTAAAAGTCTCGACCAATCATCTCAATCATAAAGCTTCTTTTAGTGCCTCAATTGTAGTCATATATTTCGCTTTTGTCATTGAAAGTGCCACTGTCTTGTAATTATGCTTTCCAACTGATGACGTACTCAGCACCGTGAATACATAACCCGTCGTAGATCTTCGTTGATCAAGATCTCTTGTATAATCTACATCAACATAGCGTTGTAATATCCTAAGCTTCCCAGTTTTTAATTTCTGAAACGTCAAGCCTAGTCTTGCAGTCCCTTGTAGATATTGTAGCACCCACTTCATGCTTCTCAATGTTTCTTGCCTTGATTCGATATGAGCCGATTTATTGTACTAACTGCATGGACTAAGTCAAGCCTAGTGCAGATCATAGCATACATGAGTGATCTCACCGCACTAGCACATGGTATTCGAGATATCTCCTTTTTAAGTGATTGTGGACATTACTTAGAGAATAACTTGAAGTGACATGCCAAAGGAGTAGTGATCGGTCTTGCTCCTATCATGTTGAATCTTTCAAACACCTGGAGAACGTAGTTCTCTTGGGATAGCAAGTCCGCTTGAACTCCTGTCTCGAGTGATCTTCATACCTAAGATTTTTTTAGTTTCTCTCCAATCCAGTGTTTTAAATGTCAGATATCGAGGTAATGTTGGATGTCGTAATCGGATGTCGGATTTCGGATTTCGGAGATATTTCGGGGACATCTAATAAATTTCGGATGTCATGGAGAATAATAAATATATATTCTAGATGTCTTAAATAATGTAATCTTAAAATTCTTATCAAGGCAATACATACACAATTTATACAAAACTACATAAAAATATTTAAAATAGGTATACTTACCTTAATATTTTGTATACACTCACTAATCCATTGTAGAAATTTCTCAATTACTTTAACTTTCATGATCAACTAACATATTGGGTTTTTCCCGAAATGTCAGCAGGCATTTCCCGAAATGTCGGCCGACATATCGGATTTTTTTTCGAAATGTTGGCCGACATTTTTCAAAATGCCATTTCAAATGAGGGTGGGGATGTCGTGGCGGTGAGGGCTTGAAAACGAAATGTCGGCCGACATTTAAAACATTGCTCAAATCCTTTATGTTGAATTCCCTCTTTAGCTGAGCTTTAAACTTCGGAATGTTTTTATTTCATGCAGCAATCAACATATCATTCACATACAACAAAAAATATGTCAGATCATCATTCTGTTTGAAATAGGCAACTGTCATACTCACATCGAGTGTATTTGACCTTGATCATGAAAGAACCAAATCATTTGTATCACTGCCTGAGAGGCTACTTAAGTCCATAGAGGGACTTCTTGAGTAGACATACCTTGTTTTTTACCCTTCCTGAATGAACCCTTCAGGTTGCTTCATGTATATCCTTTCCTCCAGCTCTCTGTACAGAAATGATGTTTTGTCATCCAACTGCTCCAACTCTAAATCAAACTGAGCTACTATCGCCAATAACATCCGAATAGATGTATGCTTGACTGCAGAAGAGAAGATCTCATTGTAGTCAATACCCTCTTTCTGAGCATATCCCTTGGCAACCAAACCTTGTCTTGTACTGCTCATTGTTCTTCTTACGAAAGATCCATCTGTAAACTATTGCCTCGGAATCTTTTGGAAGATTAACCAATTCTCATGTTTGATTTTTATCCAAAGATTTCATCTCCTGTTTCATGATTGTAATTCACTTATCGTGGTCATCTGCTTCGATCGCCTCCGTGTAATTGCCAAATCTCCTGTTTTTATTATTAATACGAAAGAGACAATGATCATCTTCCCAGTCATATCTTGTTGGTGGCAGGGAAACTCTGACTGACCGATTCAACGATCTAGGTTGCTTTTGAGTAACCTCCTCGTCCTCATCTGAATATGAGGAGCGCTTATCCGACCCATCAGGCCTTTTAGGGCCATCGAGAACTCAACCCTTTTTACTTGAGTGTCTGATGAACTATCTGGAGCTCCACCTTACATTTTATTCTCCGTCTCTGACCTTTCTTGCAATATTAATTTTTTCGTCAAAGATCACATCTCTGCTGGTAAAAGTGCTCCTTGTCTCTGGATCCCAGAGTCTAAAATCCTCGACTCCGTTGGTGAACCCGATGAAGATGCACTTTTTAGACTTGGACTTCAGTTTGTTTCTTTTCTGATTATCAACCAAACAATATACTGGGCAACCGAAAATTCATAAGATTGAGTAATCCACAATCTCATCGTAATATCTTCTTTGGGATTTGAAGATTAATGGTTGTAGATGGTGACTTGTTTACCAGATAGCATGCATGACTCATCGCCTCTGTCCAAAATTCTTCTAACATGTCAGCATGTAATCTGATACTGCAGGCGCGCTCTGTTCATTATGTTCTGGTCGCCTTGGAATACTTAATTGGTGTACGTTGCCTTCACGTGCCAAGTGAGCTTTGAACTTTGCGGAGGTATACTCACCTCCATTGTCGGACCTCAAGACTTCCACCTTTCGCCTCTTTTATTTTTCACCATAGTTTTTGGCTCCTTGAATTTCTGAAATACCTCTAATTTCTATTTTAAGAAGTACACCCAAACTCTCATGGAGAAGTCATTTATGAACGTGACATAATACCTAGCATCCCTAATAGATGTTGGCGAAAGTCCCTACACATCTGTGTGTATGAGATCTAGCAAGCACTTTGTCTTGTGATGTGATGTAGAGAAAGCTATATCACGATGTCTACCCAACAACAACAACAACTAAGCTATTTGTCCCAAGTATTTGGGGGTAGGCTACATGAACCAAAAGAGAATCACGTTGTCTACCCATGATGTAAAATTTACAAAGACCAAGTTTGCAATAGTTATACCTGATGGAGCACATTTGTTGTGTAGAGCTTGAAGATCTCGCTCGCTCATGTGTCCAAGACGCATGTGCCAAAGTCTTGTAGTGCCCTCCGTTGATGCTGAAGCATCACCAACGATGATGCTTCCAATCATCTTGTACAAGTTCACCATCCGTTCTCCTCTGAGAATCGTCATAGAGCCCTTGGTAACTTTGACACCTCCATCTGCACCTGAGAACTAGCCCTCTTGAGCTTCCAAAGCTCCTAACGAGAGAAGATTCTTCTATAGATTCGGAACGTGACGCATGTTCGTAAGGGTTTGAATTTGTCCATCAAACATCCTTATACAAATGTTGCCAATGCCTACTGTCTTGCACACGACGTCATTACCCACAGGACAGCCTCCATCGAAAGGCTTGCATGTACTGAATCACTCTCTTTTGAGCACATGTAGTATGTGCATCCTGAGTCAAATAACCAAGCATCTGAATACTTTTCTTTTCCTGACTGTGTTGTCAAGACATCACATGGATTCTCATCTGCTTTTTCGACAACATCAGCTTGTTCTGACTTTTCACTGATACTAGCCCCATTAGAATCATTACCGCCTTTTTTCTTCAGCATCTCCTTATATTTCATACAATTTTTCTTGATGTGTCATGGTTTCCCGCAGTAGTTACAAGCATTACTGCTAGAAGCATCTGGATTTCTTTTGGTCCCACTCTTTGATCTTCCCCTTTGGTCCTTGACAATCAGTCTTGAGGTCTTTGTGGAATCTGTCTTATTCAGCTCATTCTGGAGCATCTGCCTGGCATCTTTCAACTCTAAGATCTCTTTACCATATATGATAGTGGTTGCCAAGTGGTCATAACTTGATGGAAGAGAAGAAAGTAACATAAAAGTTGTCTTTTTCTTCTGGCTTAACCTCCAGAGCCAACAAGTCGTTTAAAATCTTATTGAAAGCATTTGGATGTTGTAGAATAGGCGTACCTTCCTTCATCCGAAGGTTGTATAACTGCTTCTTTATGAAGAGCTTGTCGGGCGAACTCTTCATCATGTAAAGGCTATCTAGCTTACACCAAAGTCCAGCAGGTGTCTCCTCGTTCATGATGTTGTAAAAGATCTTATCTAATAAGCATAGTATGATTGTCGTCTTTGCGCGAAAGTCATCGTTCTACTCATCATCCTATATCTTTGATGGCTTCTTCTCAACACTAAGCAGGACCTTGTGAGTACCCTCACTCATTCACGAGCAACGTCGTTACCCGCATCTTCCACAATAAGAGGTTAGACTTCCCGTCAAATTTCTTTACCTCGAACTTGGTTGTGGTCGTCTTGCTAGCCATCGTTTTAATACCAATTGTTGTGGTAACGCCTAACATAACAAGAGAGAAACACCGAGTGGGCTCAACGACGGAAGCGTGGAAGTGATCTATCACTAGCATGCATTAAGACTAATTATTACAAACACAAGAATATTAGATTTAACGTGATTCAGCAAGAGTGCCTACGTCCATGGGGAGAAAGGGAGAAATTTTATTGAAAATAGAAAAGAAAATAACAAGAGTTATAAGAATTCTATCTTACAACTCTCAATGGTAGAAACAAGATTTACACTTAACCTGTCTTTAAAGGCCACCCTCAAGGAGTTTACATAGACTCTTAGGATAATCTTAGTCCAGCACAAACTTCATCAATACGAACAACACCGCATTAGAGAAAGAGGAAACTCGAGTAGAACTCAAACAACAATTAGATCTGTAAAAGAAAACTGACAGCACACCGATTAGTCGACTGGTCCAACTTATTAGTTGATTAATCTTGCTCATTAGTCGATTAGACAATCGACTACTGAGATATACTCACTTTCTGTTGCGCCACAATCGACTCCTGAGATTGCCATTAGTCAACTAGTGCTTCACTAGTCGACTATCCATTGTAATTAGTTGACTATCTTATGCGCAAACTGTGCACACTTGTCCGTTCTTAATTTTTGAAGCTTGTGTCATCTCCACCTTAATCTGATTTCTTCTTCAATGAATATGAGGCATCCAAAACCCTAACAATATTGATAGTTAGACACTTTTCCACTTAAGGACGCTACTCAGGGACTCCAATGACTCAAAAGTAATAAAAATATGGCAATATCACAATTCTATTATCAGTGTTTTAAATATCGGATATTGGCGATATACCGATCGGTTAAATTATATACCTGATACCGGGTGACATATCGCGATGTAGTACTAAATACGTGTTGATATATCAATAGTCAATACATATAAGACATTATTAAAAAAATAAGTTATTATCCAAACATTATATAAAAACATCATTGAAATACCACAATGAACATAAAATATAATAAAACAATCTATCAAGTAAAAAAAAATTTAATTATCCAAATAAGTAACTATATCAGCCGATATATCTGATATTTCATCTCAGATATCGGTCGATATATCGACCACGTGGCGATGTATTGGTCCATATCGGTCGAAAAAGATGTCCGGTAAATTTTTGCACTTATCGTATCGTTTTGAATAAAATATCGGTATCTCTGCTGATATACTAGTACATCGGCCGATATTTAAAACAATATCTATTATTGATTGAGCTCTTTTTGCAAATGGTTACTTGTTATATACACGGTTATGTACATATTAGGATGCCTATCTACGAAATTTGACTGCTCCCTATCAGTTTTATTTGGAATGCTCCCGTGTCCTACACTTTAGGACCCTCAGACACTTGACACAGGGGTCCCGTGTCCAAGCGAATTTGATGGTAACTACAGTGACCAAATAAGCTGCAAAAGTGGTAAACTAAGCAGTTTAACTTCAGACTCCACAGAGAAAGGATGCAAACCTGTTTTTGAGATACTTTCCTTCCAAGTACAAGCTTTATTCCTGAATTCCTACTTTCCCTGCAGGTTTACCAGCACTTTGACATGAAGCATGAGACTGCCTCACTTCTCGAATCCCGATCTGTGCAGCATGTTCACCAGTGGTTATCCCGTCGCTACAGGGAGCACCAGACAGAAGACCTTCTTGAGGCTATGCGCTACATTATTGAAGCTGCCGAAGTCTACTGCACTATAGATGCTGGCCACAAGACATACCATTCTTGTGCCCGTGCTTCTCTCCTCTCCCTCCAAATCCGGACTCCAGACCTCCACTGGCTTGAGCTCACAGAAACAAACGCTCGCCGAGCGTTAGTTGAGCAGTCCCGTTTCCAGGAGGCCCTCATTGTGGCAGAAGCCTATGATCTGAACCAGCCTAGTGAGTGGGCTCCAGTTTTGTGGAACCTGATGCTGAAGCCTGACCTCATTGAAGAGTTTGTGGCAGAATTTGTGACAGTGCTCCCATTGCAGCCATCGATGCTTCTTGAGCTGGCAAGATTTTATAGAGCTGAAGTTGCTGCTAGGGGAGACCAATCTCATTTCTCCGTGTGGCTTTCACCGGAGGGTTGTCCGCTGAGTGGGTGAAGCATTTAGGAAGGTCATTCAGGACCCTGTTGAAGAGGACAAGGGACTTGAGAGTGAGACTGCAGTTGGCAACAATTGCTACCGGATTTGGAGATGTGATTGATTCATGCGCGAAGGTATTGGATAAAGTTCCAGAGAGCGCAGGTCCTCTCATCTTGAGGAGAGGTCATGGGGAGCTTACCTTCCTCTTATGTGAAAATTATCGCTACTTCCGAGGATTTCCTTTTTCTTTTCTCTACTTATAGCTGTTGGAAGTTTGGTAGAGTCGCATTGGTTGGTTGATTCACGGAGGAGTTGAAGCATTCAGGACTTTCCCTTTTGTAAAGTTTGAGGTCTATGAAGTTTTGTTAGCCATTATCAAGTTTTGTTTGCAATATCTTCATATTCATACATTATTTATAGGTTGTTGTGCGGAAGATGTATTCCTGTTACCCAGTGAGGTGAGCTTCATTTTGGCCTGAGCTATTCTTTGGTCAAAGAAATATTTGTATGTTGTATTCTTTTTGTTGTTGTATACTATACTCCTCATTTTTGTCATGTATAAAAAGGAATCTTCTCTCTTCTTCATTTGAACTACTAGAGGCATACACATTTACTTGTGTTGCTCAAAAATATTTAGAGTGGTAAACAGTGAAATGTTCAGGTATCTCGTGTCGTTCTGATCTCCCAAATTAAGAAATTAAATGATGACAGCTATGTCCGTGTCAAATTATTCACCTTGCAGCAGTTTGCTGATAAGCTATTTCTCACTGTTGAGATTTACAGGCATTTGTCAGTGGAGCAGTAAGCTTACATGATAAATGATAGTAATTCATAAGGTTCTGTTAAAAAAAAACTATACATATACATCATAAAAGTTAAAAAACTTGAGAATACGCATGTTAAAAACCAACTTGCAACAGATGCCTTTATCAAAAATGTGGAGAATCTCAGAATCATCAAACCGATCTCTCACGGGAAAAGAAGTGTGGGGATTAATTCATACAAAATTATGAGCCACCGAGCCTGTTCTGATCGAATCCAAGCCATGGAATCCAAGCCATGGCGCTTACGTTCTGCACATGAACAAATAAACTGCATACTTTTGACGGAAGAGAATCATCAACCCATCCTCTTCGCAACTAGGACTACCCATGAATAAGCAAGCTACAGACTTTTGACAGAAAAGAATCATCAATGCGTCCTCTTTGCGATCCAGGAAATCCTATTGATGCCCTTGCACCATGTAAAGCTTCTGTTTCAATAGGCATGTTATGTTGGCAGTGACAATATGCAGAACCTGCTTCAGAGACCTCCGCGCTAGCATCACTTATCTTTTGCCGCTTCAGATTTCAAGCTCTTGGCAGAGTGCTGCTGGGAAAGAACTTGCTTTGTCTTCTCCAGAACACCAAAGAAAATTGAACCACCAATGCCTATCCATAGCACTCTTGGCCCGATTCCCTGCAACACGCCAAAATACATGCATATGGGACATTGACACTGATACATCCTGAATCAATCATGCTTAATAGCTCTACCATCTGAATCAGTTCAAAAGAAATCACTGATGGATAAGGGTATATACTTTAGTAATCTGTCAAGTGAATTGTTCTTGGTCTGATAGTTATGATTTCATGCATGCTCATGGCATACGCCTCAAATTATAGTACATTGCTAGAAGTTGCGAACATCTCAGCAGGTTTTATTGCACAAAGTCAGTGACATCATCATAATTTGTTGAGAAGCCCTTTTCCCGTAAAAATGGTGTCAAACTACTGAGGGCCCTCAAATAATGAAAACGTTTGATTGCTTCGAGCTCCCTAACCCATCAAGAATACATGCAAAACGTCTTTAGAGGGAGCATTTACTTAAATGAGGTATGGCCCTCAAAACTTTTAGTTAGGAAATGATATTCACACCAGAACCAGAAGCCGTATGGGAACCCAAACCATATAAACAACCAATGAATATCATACAACAAAGCCATCTGATTTTCAACACGAACCATGTACATGGCTGTGATTCAAGATCATAATACCATTGCTATACCTGAGGCATAAAGAATCATAATTATTTGACCGATTCAGTTGTTATGTTGGATTAATCTGAGAGCAAAAGCCCATATTTATTATTTCACCCGTTAAATAGAATACAAGTGGTTCAAGACCATAATATATCTTGGGCATAAAGGACCAGAATCATCTGACAAATTAAATCATTCTATTGGATTACTTTGAGAGTGAAAAGCAAAGATTAATTATTTTACCAATTAAATAGAAAACAAGCTTTTAGTACTTCAGGGAAGGAAGCACTAAGCACTAAAAATCAAACCTTCAAAAGAGCAGCAGGACCTTCTTCTCTGACAATAGTTTGAGCGCAACTAATAAGTCCATTGTATTGACTTGCTGAACCCTGTAAGAAATGTGATACACATAATAGGAATTCATCAGGCTGTAAAGGCTTCATGAACAAGGATTAGGATAAGCACAGATAATTCCACCTGAACCATAAGTCTTGTCTTCAGTACATCAAGAGGCGTAGTTATAGCTCCAGTTATAGCACCTATAAAGGAAGGAAGACTTACTAATAATAGAATTGTTCAGAACCAGAGGAAGGGGGTGCTTTCTAGGTGCGACTTATACAAGAAATAATCATGTCAGCGGAAGAGAGAAGCAGCTGTGACTGGTGATATTGACTAGCTGATCCCAAAACATAACAATAAAAATTCAAGTTGACAGACTATTGCACTTTGCTAGACATGCCATCATTCTCGATGATTAGACATATCATTGCACTTTACAAGAAACTTTAAATTTGCACTTAGTACAGACATGTAATATACATCAGAAAAATAAATCCAAAATGTAAAGAAAAAAAGGTGAAGGCATCTAGTATTATTTTTGTGCAGATCACAAGGTAAAACAAGTAGACCAATAATGCAAGAAGAAATTTCTCATATCATAACACACTAAGCAAGAAAACAGACAAGAACATAGCCAATAAAGAACATTAAGTTTAGGTTTCTGCCTCTGGTTTATATCTCTGGATCAATCATGGAAACTCCTAAACCGTAAAATTGGGAAGTGCCTGAAGGCGTGCATTGGAATATTAGAAATCAAGTCAATAAAAGATAATGCAAAAGTTTGAGGAGAATAGCAAAAGATATCAAGTGAAGTGACAATAAAATGAATTTAAAATTACCAGAAAAGGCACCAACCAAAGCATTCTCTGGATCATTTAACTCTCTACGTGCCTGCGCAAGAAAAGCAAAGGAGAAAAAACAAGATGTTACCCATGAACCTCATACGTAATCTGGTGTCAATTAAAATACGGATATCCAAATCTCCTTAAAGAGCAATATATGTTCGATAGAGAAACACTGAGAACAAGATAATTTCAAGGTCAATGTAGGATATAAAAAAGACTAGAACTAGTGCCCCGAAGATGTGGATAAGCTTATTAAACACAGATTTTCACTCTATAGAGTTTCACCATACAAGAACAGAAACAGGCTTCAGGCGCAATATATAAGTTGCTACAGAGGCAGTCAACGAGCTAGGCAGCGGCAAAAGAAGAAATAAATTACTTCTGCAGCATACTCTTCCTGTGAACAAAAACTAGGAATAATACCTCTTGGGATTAATTGAAATGCTATTATGTTTGCAGAAACTTTGGAGTCTTTAAGATAGTATCTACAGTAATCTGGCTTTTCAGGTCGAGCAAATGGAGAAGTAACTACGTAGCAGAATCAGAAGAATTACCTATAACTAGGAATCTCGAGGCTGTGGTTTGATTTTCTTATACCACTCTTATTTCTGTTGTTTTTCTTTCACATAAATCATAGAAAATGTTTCTATCATCTTGCCAAAGTTAGTTTTTTTTTTTTTTGGGTGTGTGCGCTATCTCTTGAATTAAAAATGCTTTCAAAATAATGATTGCTTGTAGTATGAATTTTGCATGTCCGTGAGTTTTCCTTTGTGAACCTTTGAGTTTCATGTGCTGTACATTTAGGGGCCGTTTGTTTCGCGTAAAACTCCGTAATTCGTAAATGACTTACTACCCAGTTACAACTACGGCATTTATTTGGACCGTAATTTATAAAAGACTTACGTAACTCAGCTAACACTCACTTGCAATCCAGTTACCACTCACTTACAGCCCAGTTACAGTTAATTTTGTGGTCATACAAATTTGTAATATTTTTTATATTAATATTAAAAAAATTTAATATTTAACTTTTTTAATATTTATTTGCAGTATTAAAACTTTTAAAATCACCAAATAGTTAATTTTGTGGTCAACTTTTTCACTTACGACTTATACATTACGACAACCAAACACCGTAAAGTATAATACACTTTCCCACTTTACAATTTTATATTACCAACCAAACACTGTAAAATTTACATACATGTAACTCATTTACAATTGTAAAACACTTTACCAATTACAACTACGAATTACGGCCAGTTACGACAACCAAACAGACCCTTAATTGGGTTTCTGTTTTTGGGGGCAATTCTGCTTCCCCTACCTTTTGCTCCTCCTCTGTAGTTGATTGGATGCCTGCCATTGTCACATCCACCCTCCAGTGCCTACATTATCTCCTTCCGCGGTCTAAAAGTTATTCTCGTGGTTCCAAGTTTCAAAGGAGTAAATGCTCCCCTTCCCCCACAAATTTTCAACGACAAAAGTACAAGTCTCTTAACTCACAACCTTGTGAACGCCTTATCCCCACACTTCTAGGCCGCAAAGAGTACGGCCTCTACCCATTTCAAAACTTCCTCCTTTACTCCCCACTCTAGCTGGCCCTGCCCCTAATTATGTCTGTGGATCAAAAATTTTTTTTAGCAAACTCACCGAGTTCTTTGCGATATCATTCTTCCGTCATCCAACCACCAAGCGAAAAGCGTCATTGGGTCACATGATTTTTAATCAAGATTCAGTTCCAATCTTTGTTGACCCTAGTCCCAAACCTGAAAATGGCTCCATAAATGAAGTCTCCACTTCTGAATCAGCTCATAAATTGTTGCTTGGCCCCTACTCAAACCCTCAACTTTACTCTAATTCATCAAGATCATTCCTATTTCAACCGCCTATCTTCACAAGCTTCTGTGATCTATTTAAATGTATCCTCGCCACATTTCTTCCTACATCACACACCCCCATACTTACCCCAGTACCATGTCGGCCTCCTCCCCTTCCTGTTGAAACCCTAAACCAACCCACACTTTCTTCTACCTTGTCTCCTCTTCAACTCTCACCAACCACCCTGTTGAACCATCCCAACCCTATGACCATGTCCTTCCCTAATCCCTCGCCAATCCCTAACATTGTTGTGCCTGTGATAGACTGAATCAGAAACTGCTCACTCCAACTACCGTTGGGACTTCTTGTTGGCAGGTCATTTCCGAGGCAACGCCCCCACTATGGCGTTCCTTATAGCCCTCCTCCCAACCTTCTGGCATGCTACCATTTTCATTCGATTCTTAGATAATGATTTCTTCTCTTTTGTTTACCTAACCATGCACGAACTGGCATGGGTGGAGAGTCAAGGACCGTGGCTCATTGGCGACACCCTCCTCGACTTGATCAGGTGGCACCGGAACATAGATTTTCGTCGTCTAAAACTTTGAGTACGGTGCCATCATGGGTCAATATTCGAGGAATCCCACTCGAATACTAGAACCAACAAAACCTTACTCGCATTGTCGCTGCTATTGGCTCTGTCATAGGCGTACCTAGTGTTCGCAATCTCGGCCGAGTCAGATACGACTCGGCGTGCTCCAAGATGACTCGGATGCCCGAGTCATTGAGCAGATCCAAGTTGAACCCGGATTGGTTTCGACTCGGCCGAGTCTTGGAAGACTCGGGGCGGAGTCAGCTCCGAGTCGAAACCGATCTGGGTTCGACTCGGATCTGCTGAAGACACCCGTGGCTCGTCGCCTTATAAAACCAAAAAAGGGTGAAAAAAACAAAACACTCACCTCTCCTCCAGATCTCCCGTCGCCGACTGAGGGCTTCGTCGTCGTCGTCGCTCCGTCATCGCTCCGCCGGTACTCCCTCTCTCTCCCTCAGTCTCTCTATCTTCTCTCTCTCCCCCTTCTCTCTCTGTCGATCTCTCTCCCACTCCGTCTCTCTCTCCCTCTGTTCATTTCCCAACTCTCTCTGTCTCTTCCTCTGCCCCTCTCTCTTCCTCAGTCTTTCTATCTTCTCTCTCTCTCCTTCTCTCTCTGTCGATCTCTCTCCGTCTCTCTCCCTCTGAGTTTCTCTCTTCCGCGGTCTCTCTGTCTTCTCTCTCTATCTCCTTCCTTCTGTCGATCTCTCTCCCTTTCCCTCTTTGTCCCCCTCTGTCCCTCTCTCCCTCTCAGTCTCTCCGTCGATCTCTCTCCTACTCCGTCTCTCTCTTCTCTGTCCCTATCCCTCTGTCCCTCTCTCCCCCTCAGTCTTCTCTGTCTCCCTCTCTCTCCATCGATCTTTCTCTCTCCGTCTCTCCCTCCCTCTCTCCCTCCCTCCCTCGGTCTCTCTGTCCTCTCTCCCCCTCTGTTCTCTCTCCCTCTCTCTTTCTCTCCCCTCTGTTCCTTTCTCCCCCTTAGTCTCTTTCTATTTAATTTAGTTTAATTTAGTTTAAATTAGTTTAGTTTAACTTAAATTAGTTTAATTTAATTTAATATAATTTTGTGATTTTATTTAAGTTAGGTAATTTAATAATTTTATTGAAGTTAGGTAATTAATTTAATTTAGTTTAATTTATTATAAATTAGTTTATTTTAATTTAATTTAGTTTAATTTAATATAGTTTTAATTTAGTTAATATAGTTAATTTTAGTTTTAATTTAATGTAATAGAATTTTTTAAATTTTAGTATGACTCCAAAATAACGCGATATTGGATGGGAACATGGTACTCCTGTTTTGTGTGCTAGATGATATGTTTTGAATATGTGATACATGAATTTTGATGCCTACATTTTTTACGATTTGTCATGATTTTTTCATAATTTTTTTAGTGTTCTATGTAGCGTTTTGTGCGTATCGTCTGAGTCCATCCGCGTCGTCGAGACTGATCCGTCTCGGTGCCAGCCGAGTCGGCGGCCGAGACCGAGACTTTGAACCATGGGCGTACCATCTCTCTCCCTCAACTTAGTGGACCTGAGAGTTGCCTGCGACTGTGTTCAGGTCAACTTGCTCGCCCCACTGATTTTCACTGTTGTGATATGTTGCACCCTTGGTGACAGCCTTGAAACCTATCACATTGAGTTCTCTTTTGATGGCAACCACCTTGTCTGTATCTGCAGGGGTGTTGGCCACTCACACCTTCAATGCAACATAGTTGCTAATTGGCTCCATAATGGTTTTGTCAATTTTTCAAATCAGTTAAGCTCCTCTGCTGCTGAGAGCTCCTCCCACCATTCTACACCACTGCCTAACAATAATCTTGAGCTTCTCCCTGCCACTAAATTGTCGACCAGCTCCTTTGGATTTAGATCCCGCCCCAATACTAGTGACAAATGCCATCCGAGTTCCTTCCAACTCTGAATCTGCCTCATCAAACTCCCTTCCACCACCACCTCTTGCGCGTGTGCAACGCCCACTCTTCCTCAGACAATCTTCTTTTACCCATCTTTCCTCCATTGTATTCGAACTCGTACGTCTCCTATCCCGAACCCCTCCTCAAACTTAGTGTCCTCAAGTCCGACTTCTACCCCCTAACCCGCTCCCCTCCCTCTGATGTTGCCTGCACACCACCACCTTGTGAAGGAGACTGCGACGGGAAATAGTTTCCTGCCGTTTAAAACTTGCCACCAGTTGGAGGGCACCGCCCCTTCACCGCCCTACTCCCCTCTTGCCGGAGATGACCAACTTCTCAGTCGTGATGAGGCGCTTTGCATGTGTAAGCCATGCAACCCAAAATCCACCAATGCCCACGTGAGCTAGCAAAGGGAAAATTTCATATGGAAGAATCATATGTGAAAAACATGCATGGGTCCACACTTCAAGCTGAATTGGGCCCTTGTTCACTCTTGTCTGGGCTTTGGGATGAGATCCTGGTCCTTCTTTCACTATTTTTAGAACCCAACCCAGAAGTCTTATCTTCCCCAAACTTAAATAATGCCAACCAAGACCACCGAGGTTATAATACCCAATTGACTCCTACTAAACTCCCCATGGCCTCCTCCTTCCCAGCATCCAAGCATACAAGTCGCATTTGGATCTCTCTCTGAGCTTGCAGCCCTATATCTCTTCCATAACTGCTACCGACATTCGCATGGACCTCAACATCCCCTCATCTCCTCCCCAACGAACCTCTCTGGGCAACACTTTCATAGCAGACACCCCGTCTGCAGTCCCTACATCCGCCGCCCCCACCAACCACAAAGCAATTGATTCCTATGACTGAGAGTTAATCTTAGATATTGGCATGGCCCTGCTCCATCACCTTGGGTCTGAAAAAAAAAGATGCTCTCCTTGTTAAGCGCCCCCAGGTGGCTGAGCCCTTACTAAGACCACAGCTCGTTGTCGATCTAAGCTCTCAGGCCCCTCTTCATCTTAGATCCCCTCCTGCAATTGCAACAAGGTGTCTCCTCTGAAACCTCATCCTAGCTCTACCCCAACTAAAGGTAAAAAGGGTCATCCTCACAAGTCCCTCCCAGCTGGCAGTCCTAGCCCTCAATGCAAAATTTCTTATGATCTCCGTGAGTCAAACCTGCTATGCTCCTTCGCCTCCCTTGGTACAGTGGTGGCACCCAACCCAACCCATCAGAGTCCTTGCTTGGAATATTTGTGGGGGCAAATAAACCCTCTTTAGGCCCCGTGCTAGCTAATTGTATTAGGTTGATGTTTTTGTTGTTTTAGAATCGAAATTGTCTGATCTTGCTAGTAGTTCTTTAGTTAATATCCTTTCTACTAATTTCGCTTGGTATGCCATCCCAGTAGTTGGTAGTTCAAGGGGTATTGTAGTGTTTTGAAGGAAAAAAAACTCTTGGCAATATTAAATTTCATCACTCTTCATCTCAAGTTGTTCATGGAGTTCTACAGGATGAACTAGATAATGTATTTTTCATTTCTTTTGTTTATGCCTCTACTAATCACATCCAACGAAGATGTCTCTGGGTTGAACTATCAATCATGAGCCAACTAGGCTACCCATGGATAGCAATTGGAGATTTCAATGCAATCCTTTCACCCAGTGACAAATTCGGTGGACTGAACTGGAATTCAAACTCTAGTAATGAGGAATTTCTTGATTTCCTCTAGATCTTTAATCTCCAACCTCTCATGATTGCTGGAGAACCTTTCTCAGGGACCAACAATCACAGTGACTCGAGTACACGTATATATGAAAATTTGGATAGGGCACTTGGTAATAGAAAATAATTTGCGACCTTCCCATCTATTGGTTGTTGCCGCCTTCTTCGGGTGGCATCAGACCACGCACCAACTCTCTTGATGATAAACACATATATCGATCTTAAAAGGGTTGACCTTTCTTGTTTGATACCTATTGCCTTCTGTATCTGACTTGCAGAAGCAGATTGTTGATGCATGGAACAAACCTTTTCCCAAAACATCACCAATGTACCTCTTCACCGCTAAACTTTTGGCTGCCAAAAGCACAGTCAAAGCCTGGCACAATACGGATTACGATGACATCAATGTCCAGATCAATGAGGATAGGACAGAAATCAATGACTTGCAGGCCTAGATGCCACTCAGCATCTTTCTTTACTTGACTGGGAGATGTAAGAGATTAATTTCAAGATTACATAATTTTCTCTGTGACCAGAAATTGCTCTAGAAGAATAAGAGCTGCCAAAAATGGTTGTCCTCGGGTGATGATAATACAAAATTTTTTCACCACTTAGCCCGCACCAAAAGCTACCACCGTCATATCCATACCCTCTATGATCACCAGGGTAATCAACTCATAGGTATCGCTCTAATACTTTCATATTCGGGAAAAGTTACTCCTTAATTGGTGTCTACCAACCATTGACCCAGCTTCGATTAGCATGAACCTCCCTATTCTAGCCAGGTGCTCACAGAGGCAAAAATTGAAACCCTCTGCAGTCCAGTCCTTCAAGATAAAGTAGAAAGGGCGGTGTGTTCACTCCCCCATAACAAGGCTCCAAGGCAACAGCTAAATTCTATCAACAGATATGGCCCATGTTTGGCGAGGAAATCACAAAGGCAGTACAATACTACTTTCAAACTAGCCGACTGCCTAGTTAGTGGCATCAGACCAAAATCGTCCTTATACCAAAGGTCCTCAACCCTAACAAAACTTCAATCAGCCTCTGTAACACAACCTACAAAATTATCTCGAGAATCTTGGTTAACCGATGGCGCCCTATCCAAGGAAATCACATTGACTTGACACAATACGGATTCCTGCCAAATAGGGACATGTGGAATGTATCATGATAGTCCAAGAGCTATGACATTTACATAAAAAAGAGTCATTGTATGAACTCTCCTTTTTTCTTGGGCAAAATGGACATGGAAAAGGCCTATGACTAGCCACGCAGGGATTTCATCCATCAAATGCTTCAATGCTCTGAATACCCCTCACAATGGACAAACCGGATCATGTCAGCTGTCACTAATGTCCAATACATCATCACGCTGAACGAAGACACTTCCTCCAACGAAAGTCAGTAATGGCCTATGCCAAGGTGGCCTGTTGTCCCCATATATCTTTAATCTTTTGTGCCAATGCGCTATCAAAACTCGTCAACTATGTGATGAATCATCAAAGAATATCAGGATTTCATTTCATTAAAGGTGGAGCAATGATCAGTCATTTCATGTTTGCGGACGATTTGTTGATCGTGGGGCGAGCCAAGGCACAAGAACTCCACTGGTTGACTCTGATCCTAAAAAGTTACTCTAAAATCTCAGGTTAAAAGATTAATTTAAGCAAGTTTGCAACCCACTTAAACATGGACCAACTTATTTTATTAAATCATAACATCATTCGACATTCCCTTGGTCTCCCAATCATTGATGCAGATTTCTTGTATCTAAGAGCTCCAATCTCCTACCGAGCACCTGAGGCTATGTTGTTCTCCAAGAATCTAGAAAGTTATAAGACTCTGCTCTCTCCTTGGCACGAGAAACAACTCACCATGGCCAGTTGACTTGTCTTAGTCAAATCGATCCTTTCTGAAAAGTTGACTTTTCTATTCCGTATGGGTATCACCACTTGGAGAAATGGTTGCGATCGTTCGTATGGGCTCGCTCATCCACTCTACATCTCCTGGACTAGGACAAGATTTATACTCCTTTCAACTTAGGGGGATTGAATATCCACTGCTGCCAGGAATTTCATATCGCCCTTCTTTAAAACCAAGTGGTAAAACTCTTCGCGGATCCCCAAAATACCTGGGCAATGCTTATCTGGGAGAAACACGGGCCGAACCTGACTAATCGACTTGGTCAACCGTCTCCAACATGGGTAACTCTTCAAAGTATAGTGAGGACCTTACGGTCGGAATTCAAATGGGGGATGGGAACAGGACATTGAATCAGTCTCTGGCCTGATGCTTGGCTAAGATATTACCCCTATTCGCTTACCCCCTTACCACAAACTGGATTCCATCATATGGACTGATCATGGATAAATTTGTCACTCCTACATCATCATGGGATTGGACAGCTCTAAGTTAGGTTTTGCCAATGACCATGCTCCAGAAATCTGACACCAATTCCCACCCTTAACCCCGGACATCGTCATATGGAAGCAATGCCCGGGAACTTTTCGATGGTTATAAATTGCAACAAATCCTCATTTCATAGAAGATGTCTTGGTCAAAAAGACTTGAAAGAGATTGTACTCATCTCGTGGCATCAACATGAAAGGCTGAATCATTGATGACATGTTGGATAAAGAAGTGACCAACTTTGACTGCAGTGGATCAAGCGTTGGTTCAGGCTCAAGTTCAGGTTCAATCAGTGGTACTAGGTCAAGCCCTACTTCAGGTTCGAGCTCGAACTCAAATAGTAGTAGATACGAGCTTAGACTCAGTCAATGGTACTGGATCAAATGGCATTTCAGGTTTGAGCTTGGACCCAGCCTCTTCAACCTGAATCTCCTCTATGGCGGCGAGGATGGCGGATGATCCTAAAAGTGTTGCAGACTCGCTGTTGTTGGCGATGATGGATCAGGAATGATGGTCGAGTAATCAATAGAAACACGATGTGAAGTTAAATCCTCAACTTTGAAGACGATGCCAATTTTATGCTCTCATGGTATCTCTAACTCGTAAACATTGAAACCAATCCTTCTCAAGACCATGCAAGGACCTACACAACGATTATGAAGCTTCTCTCATGTCTCGAATGGGAACCTCTGAGGTAGCACTTCAAGCTATACATCATCCCCCATTGAACTTTCTTGCAATCTATTATGCAAATTCACAACAGATTTATGATGATCATCACTAAGAGTTATTAGTCGTGGAACCTCAGTATGCAAATCACACACATGATGGATGTTATAATCAGAAGAGGTTCATTGGGTGACTCACATGGGATAATATTGCTAAGATTTGAGAGAATTTGACGGACCTCGGGAGGAAACTCTACAGGCACCTTAGGAGACTCACTAGTTTCAACAATCATAGACAAGATCCCTCCCTCATGTTTTTCCTCAAGAAATTGATGTGTTCGGCAAATGGCGTGGTTTCTTATTCTCTTGTATAGTGACTATTTTAATTTTTGAATTGACAGAAAACTGTGGGTTTGGTAGGGTTCAACACTATCCTTTTCCCATTATAGATGAATGTGTAAGTGTTGATCTTACCAAAACTCATCACATCTAAATCGCACAAACATGGCCTACCTAACAAGATGTGGGCGGGGTCCATGGCTAAGACGTCACACCAAATATGGTCCTGATAACTCGAAAATTGGATAGGCACTAGACAATGTTGGGTAACAAATTGAGCAGTATTGTCTAACTCAAGTGACGTTGTATGATTGTGAATGAGATTCAACTTTTAAATTCATTCTCTTAACAATTGATTTGGCGGTTATGTTCACACGGCTACCTCCATCAATCATCACTTATAGTGTTTGTCATTATATTTGATGTAGTTATGAAAAACACTAGACTTATGCCAATCCTCATCTCTAGGTGTGGCAAGAAGGCATCCAACGATATTCAGTTGGACTTACACGCTCCTATTATCTCTTCGGCATCACCAACACAATCCTCAGGATTATAGACTTCTTCCTCAAACTCATGATCGTCTTCCATCTTTATCCTAAAATTCTTTTTGTTACACAAAGTCATGCACTAATGTAAATGCAAACACAAACAATCAAGCACACGATTGATGCAATAATCCTACACAAAAGACTATATGCATGCGCAATGTGATCAAAAGAAAATAAGTTTCCTAAGGTTGGCTCTAATGAATGATATGCAAGTTTCGACTGTTGATGCAAACACGCACAGGTTTAGGCAATAACCGTAGAAATAATAACCATAAACTTGAGCGAATTCACACAAAATATGCAAAAATAAATAGTAGAAAAAATTTAGATTAGTTTAGAATGTATCGTTGCGTGGAGAAGTCCACTTTTGAGTTCGGGCTCTTCTGGGCTCGTTGGAGGGTTGACTGTTTTTACTTTGAGCTTGAGAGTCATTGGGATGCGCAGAAGAGTCTCCCACAAATCCAACGCTTCAAAAACGGCTCGACTCAGACTCCGAACGGCTAAAAAACTATCAAAATACCACAGGTAAACTGCAAACGGATTTTTTTTTTTGGGCAAAAGGCCATGGATCTGCTGTTAACAGGTTCGCAGGTACTGCTTGCGGGTCCGTTTGGATCAACTAGAGGGCTTGGGCTGATTGCAGGCCGGATGGGGTCGGTTGTCTTGAACTACTGATTACTGTAGTGAACCAGATACGGGTCGTATAGGATCTTATACCCCATTCGGACTATGTTTTTATTTCCTTTTTGAATTTCAATTCGGATCTGAATTGCAGCAATAGAGAAGCAGACCTTCGTCAACGAGTTTGTGGTTGATGGGCTCGGGTTAATGTTGGCATTGTCGACACAAGAGGAAGATGGCGAGGTCGAAGGCAACGTTGACTAAGTACGGCAAGGAGAGAAGACAAGGCGGCAAAGGTGGATGGGTTGTTGGCGAGGTTGATTCAATCTTGAACTCGAATCGGAGTCGATGCCGGTTTGGTGAGGTCGACCCGTGCTCAGATTGGGGAATTCAAGGGTGAGGAAGAGGTGTGGGTGAAGGAAGAGGGAAGTTTGTTGTTGGGTTTTGGGGTTTGGGTGGGGTAGAGGTAGGAGATGATGAATAGTGCAATTTGTGATTTTCAGCTGGATTTCACGAATTTTGAACAGTAACTATTTTTGGGTTGATCTATAGAAAGAGAAAGGAAGCAAAGGAAATCTAGACTAGGCTTCTTGGATTTTTTTTTGGTTTTAAAGAAATCTATGAAAGGATGGGAGAAGAATTCTAATCTAACTCTAAAGTCTTTTGGATTTTTTTTTAGAAGAATAGGAAATTTAGCTCTGATATCAAATTTGACGTAGAACTGAAGGGAAAAGATTAGGGTTTAGGATAGAATTGGGGAAGAAGACAAGGATTCGGGCCTCGTACCTAGGAGAATCACTCTCCCACCTTAATGTCTCACGCACAAAGATTCAATAAATCAATTTAGAGTTTCAAAAGTTTTCAATTGCTCAATTCATTAATTTCAAAGTACAAACATACAAGTTTATTTATCGACTCATAAAACAAAGACTCCTACTCCTACTAAAAGACTATTTCTAATCATAAAAGAACTCCAAGAAATTTCCTAATCATAAAAGAACTGCTAAAAGAAATAAAAAAAGGAAAACTAATCAAAGAAAATACGAATCCTACTCTGAATAAAATACAAATCTTCAGATTTTCCTTTTCCTTGATTGAATAAGTGTTCCAATAGCTTCTAGGATCTTCTATCTCCTCATCAACCAGGCTCCACCGTGACTGGATAGGATTTTTTAGACGCCTTCTAAAAGAATAAATTTATCATTTCAGTGACAGTATAATAGTCAAGGAATTTACTGACTCAACTATTGCTGGCACTGCAGTATTATTTAATTATTAGTTACAAAAATCATAGAACAAAGACAGATTCTTCCTCAGTCTTTCAAATCGAAACATAAAGATAAAAGAATGAGTAGCCTTCAAATTATCAAGCTCAACTTTTCCCCAAACTTTATTTTAAACCTGGTCTTTCTGATACAAAACCTACAGAGAATTTCCATTACGGAGTTCAATGTAGTTTCTGATGATGCCTACTAGCTGATTAGGTCCAAGTGCAGTTTCTGGCAATGCCCACTAGTCCCAGAAAATTTTCCCGAAACCAACCAAGGACTCAGCAAGTCCAATTTACAAGCTTCTGCATCCAGCTTGTGTAAAGATTTCAAAATCAACAAGAAGGAAGAATTGAAAATGATAATATAATCATTTTCTTCTTTTTTTCTCTTTTTCTCTTTTTTGTGTCCATTGTGAAGAACAGGGTTTACTGAGTCATGCAGGGAGTATTGAGTATTTATTGTAACTATATCAATTAATGAAGCATGATTGAGTATTTATTGTAACTATATCAATTAATGAAGCATGTCATTAAGTAAGCACATTTTCAAAAAATAAAATAAAATAAAAGTGAACGCATGGAAGTAGTGAAATGGTAAGCTCACCGCAATCTTGTATCCTATTCGAAGCTGCTCATAGATACAGAATTGAATTGCATCAAATGGAAGATCTCGCAATAGAAAAGAACTGTATCCCTACAAATTCAACAGAAATAACAGAATAAGATCTATTTCAAATTTATGAAAGGACACAGTGATGGGCACAAAACCCAGTATTGTTCCATTGTGAAAGATCAAACCCGGAAACACCATTTACACAGTAAGGATGGGAGCACCATAAAAGTTGATCATATATTAGGCAGTACTCACAGCATAAAGACCTTTGAACCCTTCCTTAGAAATTATAAGGCGAACCGCATCAGGTGCTGAAGTAAATTGCCCTGTCTGCATTCTTTGCTTGACTACCTGGAAAATGGAGACATTGGGTATAGACGTGCCAAAAATTCAGAATCTCCAGAAGATGACATTCGTTTACCTCTGTTGGGACACGAATCAGTGAAGATGCAGCACCTCCAATGGCACCTGCAGTCTAAACCCAAGTTCTGAAACATTTCAGAAGAAATACTCATTTCAACGTCTTAATTGACTTGAAATTAAATAGGTCACACACCATATGGTTTAGACATGCAAATTCCATCCTCAACAAACAGACTTAAAGCGTATACAGAAAGAAAGAGCTAAAAGAATTGAAATATACTTCAAATTTTCAGACAAATCAAATGACAGTTCATCTTGTCAGTAGTCACATTAAATCTGTGGACATAAAGAATGCAGAGGTCCACTAGAGATGCATTTGATTCACATTAAACCTGTGGATGTAAAGACAAGATGCATCTAATTCACACTGTTGGCATATGTATTGTGTGTACAGTTGATCTATAAACTAGATTACAGGTGTTCAGAAATTCAAATACTCAAGACAATGCCGTTAGGAGACATTCCTAGAGTCCCAGAATGAAAGAAAAGCAAAATTAACTCATCCCACTCAAATACAGGAGGGGGGAAAAATTCTCTAACATAATGGAAGAGAGGAATGAGGTGAAGTTTAAAAATTTTCCATTGGCATCTCAAATGCCTGAACAAAAGTGAGTGCTCAAGACTTCTACTGAAAAGCTGTCCAATATATATATGGATGCTGAATACAGTGAGTAATCTTGAAATGTCTATAGAGGTGAATGTTTTTGTTGATAATGAATTTTCTGAAATAAGTCAGTAAGGGAAACACAATGTAGATAGGGCTAATAAATAGATTCAATGAAGAAAAAAAGGTGGAAAGACAGCACAAAGCAACCAAGATACTAATAGATTAAATGAAGCCAACAGAGGGGAAGCCAAGGTCAATAATCAATATAGAATAACCAAGCTTTATACTGCATTACATGTTTCCCTCTGTGATGTCAAGCAACAGCCAGGTTTCCAACAGATTCAAGATTCTAAAATGCAACAGACCCTTCCCTGTCAATGCAGTTTCCCTTGCGTACTTTTCTTGTCCACTAATATATAATACATCTCCTCAATCCTTTATTACTCACGTTTGTGGTCCTTAGCTTTCAAGAAAATAGTTGATAACTTGATATGCTGTATGAATTCCGAATTTTTCCTATGATATGTATTGGTGACCATTGAACATTTTTACATAGAATAAGGTTTAATATTAAGGGGCCACAAGTAACATCATATCTCAATTCCACCCCAAGCAATCAATCCCCAAAACACAACTCTTAAAATAAAATTATTATTCAATACGAGCATGGTGGAATAAGTTATAATATTATGAATAAATCCCGGTCCACAAAATACTAATAAATTTTCCTTTACCACAGGCATGAGATTTTTTCTGAACATCTCATTGAAGTTCTCAAGCGAAGCATCAATATAAAATACATCATATTTGAACTCACTTACCAAATGAGCTAAAGCACTAAGATTTTCTGGAAACGCCTTTAACAGCTTTTGTTTGGTAGGTTCATATATACCCACAAAAACAGCTGATGCCCTGGGGACAAAGATGATAAACAGTATTAATAAAAGAAATAATGGAGCAGTAAAAGAATAAATATACATTTATACCAACAAAAACAGTGGATGCCCTGGTAATAAAGATGATAAACAATGTTAATAAAGGAAAGTTATGGAGCAGAACAAGAATAAATATACAGTTCTCAAGAAATAAGGTTCCATAACCAAACATATGAGCAAACCAAAATGGACATAAAAAACCTATAGTAACTACATAACTGTGAGTCTGTGACTAATCATTTAGTATACAATATGCTCCCCAAGCATCATATTTTCCATCATACTATTTATTTACACGTGTAAGACATGTCGGGAAAACCATGATAATTCCTATTTACCCTCTCAGGATTTCAAACAGTTACGGAAAATCCCATGAACCACAAATAACAATCCAGTAAGTGTAGATGCATGAAGTATACAGCCAACAAGTTGAAGTGGAAAATGAGAATGCCGGGTCAAATAGTCACATTGTATTAGGATTGCAACCATTGATGAAGAATCAAACTCTTCCTCCATGGCAGGTGGCCTGGGAATACTTCCTATGATGAAAATGTTGCATACTGTCATGTTACTTGAACTTGTTTTTCTACTGTTTGAAGAGAATATGAGGACAAGCCACCCATTTTCTCAGGTGTGAAGCATATAGTGCAAACAAATACAAGTAAAATGATTCCTATTCCATAACTGTACTTTGATAAATATAAATATCCAATATTTTTAGTGTTCAAACAAATAATTTTGGTGCTTAAAATATCATATCTAAATCTGAATTTCAGAAGATATCCGAATATCCAAATGCACATCCGAGTGTGCTATGAAGTATGAACTCATCTTAGTATCTATATAAACACAATTCTAATGTGATTCTGTATAATTTGTTTAACGCAGGAAGGAATAAGAAGAAAAGGTCACCAGTTTTCTCTCCTACGGTTTACTCATTTTCAATAATATCCAATTGTATCATATTCAATAAGAGACCATATTGGCGGTATTAAATATGGAACATAATATTAAAAGATTCCAAAATGATATCAATATCCGTAACTATCTCCGACAAGAGAAAACAGATAAATATGGCAAGACCCATATCAACTCCATTTGCACCCCAACTGGTACAGCCATTACACTCTGGGCATAGCTAGCACAAGTCTCGCAGGGAATACTTTCAACCGGAGAATCTACATTTTTGCTGGCCCTCAGTGACACCCAGATAACTCTTTTGTCCATGTTGTATTTACAGAAGCCTGTAAAAGAAGTGCAGGAGCCACAGAAGTGACTGATCACTCAAACTGTCGGGACCTACCCGCCAAGTTAACGAGTTCTTGTTGATCAATGATCATGAAACATGAGGCTATTCACACTCCTCTAACTAGGATGGCTATGTGTGTGTCCATGCAGTGTGTTCTGTCTCACTAGTTGTTTTGGATGCCCAATAGGAAAAACAAACTCAAATCAGGTCTGATGCTTAGTGCGTCAAGAGTAAATACGAGTTGAAAGCTGGCTTTATTGCAAAAACAGAGTGTGGTGGAGTCATTGGTGCAGGGGTGCTGAACTCGAATTCTAAGTAATTAGTAGCATGTCAAACATGAGGCATGAAAGCATATTTAAATTCACCAGTGATTAGCCACTAGGGCCTGGCTTTAAAGGATGCACCCATACCCATACTGTAGAAGAGTATAAAGGCAGTACTGACCCCTTGAACAGGTTATCAGACATGTATCAGGGATATTGTCCACTAGTAACCGAGCCGGTTTAGTTCAAGATGACACTTATATTCTGCGAACATTGCCCGGCAAAGTGGATTAACAACTGAGGTTCAGGGGGAAACAGAAGCTGAGAAAAGCATTAACTGAAAACTACATGCTAGATCAGGTGCACTCCTGATTCAAGGTAGATAGACAAGGCATTGTGTGTTGTAGGATGTAAATCGCCTTCTGTAACCAAAAACTAACAGTGGCCATCAATAATAATAACAAATTATTTTACATAAAAAATGCAAAGGCAGACCCGGTGACCCGTTTACAACCCCTATACATCAATAATGAAAGGCACAATAATACATTAAAAGGGAGCAAAAACATTACAATTTACTAGCACACAAAAGAAAACTATAAAGTGCATTACAAAGATTATTTCAAAATTGGTGAGGAAAAGGCTCACGGTAAGACCCCGACAAGATTGCCAGCCAATCCTGAGTACAATCCTTTCAATTGAATTTTGCTTCCACCACGAGCAGCCTGGAATGATGTAAATTGTCTATAAAGAGTCAACTACCACGACCTCATGAAAACCATAATTAAAGGATATCTTAACCATAACAATAAAAAAGCCCAGGGTGCAAGCTACCACAAACATAATAGTAATAATAATAATAATAATAATAATAATAAGAGTTGAATGTGATAAGACAAAATGCATGTGCATCTACATGCTAAAAGAAATGATGAAAAAGACAGGTGCAAGCTACCACAAAAACATAAGTTATAATCATGAAATATTATTATTATTATTATTATTATTATTATGAGAGAAATGTAAATCAGCTGACACAGGAGGTAACTCCCTCCTATGTCGCACTCAAAAATCGTATTTTCCGAGTGAATTTTCAAGATCCGACCGCACATTATCATCTTCATATTCTAAGATATACATATATAAAAAATCAAGTGATTTGAAGTTCGTTTACTTATTGATCTAATCGTTCCATTTTGTTCTATTGTTAAAAAACCGTTAATATTTGAACCAAAAGAAAATGGAGTAAACAAACTTCAAATCACTTGATTTGTTATATGTGTATATCTTAAAGTATGAAGATGATAATGTGCGGTCGGATCTTGAAAATTCACTCAAGAAATTGATTTTTGAGTGCGACATAGGAGGGAGTTGCCTCCTGTGTCAGCTGATTTACATTTCTCTCTATTATTATTATTATTATTATTATTATTATTATATTAACAATAATAATGATGTGGTAAGACGAAAGATATAAATGTATGTGCATTCTACATGCTAAAAAAAAATGACAATCATGCAATATTAGAGCTAATATACATGTAGACTTTCGATGCACACAGCATAAACTCAAGTTGATGAAAAAGATACTTGTGGCCATCATGTTAATGTAATTAATTACAGACAAGAGCTTTGAGGATCTAGTCTTGAGAAAATTTTAGTAGCAAAAAAGTTGAGATAGTTAACCTAGAGCATTAACAGTAGTCAAGAGACAGTCAAGCAAAATATGAATATACATAAATATTTCTGCAAGAATAACCTGCCTGAAGCCGAGTTTTTATTGTATCGATAGGATATAGAACTGTTTCAACGACAACCCCAGCAGTGCCTCCTGCTATAATACCATCTAAAAGAAGCCAAGATAGATTTGATTAAGAACAACGACAACCATAACAACAAAAAACAACTGAAATATAATTGAAATGAATAAATATATCAGTGGCATATTACAACATAACTCTGAATCCCATTAGCAGTCATATTAACATGTATGTGTGTGTGTACGTATGCATGAATGAATGTTTTTACGTGTGGATGTAATATAAAAAGGAAAAGATGCAAACTTAGCCGTCAAAACCCAAAACCTTCATGAAATCTGTTTTGTAGCACCATTAGCAACAACGCTTCTTAAAACTGATGTACCACCACAGTTTACATGCTTACATTCCACGATGAAATTAGCCTCAAAAGTCAAAACCCAAAACATTCATGAAATATGATTTATTGCACCACTAGCAATGGTGCTCTCTCAGAAACCCCATTAACTTCATGGAACCAATTTTGTCACACCATTAACATTGGTGCTCTTTACATTAACATACAACCACAACTTACATGCTTATATTTCTACTCTGACAAAGTCCTCCCTCCCTCCCTCTCAAGTACTTTTCCTTATTTCCATAAAACCAAATGCTAGCATTAATTAAACTTGTAAACAAACAGAGATGATCATATATGTTTTCCTTGTTCATATTAATTTAATAAATAAAATTTCTTCAATTTAATAGACAGCTTAGCCAAGGCTAGGCTAATATGCAAAAACAGAGCCAAGGCGGTGCCTGCAAGGTCACCACACACCCCTTCAACTTTTTATGTATTATCTAGAGTAAAATTGTGCCCGTTGTAACCCGTCCCCCCTCCCTCCCCCCAATCCCAAAAAAAACACGTAGGGCCACCAAACCTCTAAATTTCATATTTGTCTAACCTCGTTCCTATTTAAAGCTAATGAAGTCCCATTCGTAATTGATATGTTCTAGTTCAAATAATTCAAATCTACAGTTGTATTTAGGAAACCTTGGTAATTAGATAAGTTCGTTCAATCTGATAGAATTTTTTATCTTTTTTATTAAATAAAAAAGAAAAAGAAAACTAAAATTTCCAGATGTCAAATGATTTTCTAATTTGAAAACTACTGGTTGCAATTGTTTTTACCTCAACTCATGTTGCAATATATTGGAGCATTATTATGTAAGAGCAGAGAAGTAGTCAACTCTGTGCGGATACAAAAATATTAATAGCTTTTACTTATTTCCTTTGTTTAACTGATGAAATTTGATTTTTTTTCTCATAAATGTTTCACATGAAAAACTAATTCTTCTTACCCCTACAATGAATTTGGCACTGTTTTATTATACTCATTGAATCAAACTAGACTACCCATCGTGAAAAAAATCGTTTGAAATGTGCAACATACCGAGCATGGGAATTTGACAAATTTAACCAAAAATGCAAAATTTGACAGTTTTGCTTCACAAGCTCATGTAATTGACATCACTAATTTAACCAAAAATGCAAAATTTCATTAAATATCATGGAAATTTGACAGTTTTGCTTCTTAAGCTCATGTAATTTTAAATCTTCAATCTTAGTAAAATTAAATGGAACAAATGTGCAACATACCGAGCAGCACCCTCAGAAAATTAAATGGCTTTTCCTCCTCCACGGTGACTGAAGCAAACGGCAGTTTCCCAAATTCCACTTTAGAGTTGCGAATTTTACCGCTATATCCATCTACAAAACAAAATCATCAGCTCAGGGAAAAGCTAATTTTGTTGCTCATAAATTTAGAGCCTAATTCTGCACAAGTATCCCATATTTCCATCAAATCTGTTTCAAAAATTATCTCAAAAATCCTAGAAATTATGAGAAAAGTACCCGATGAAACTGTAGGAGAATTCCCATTGTCGACCGATAGAAGTGGAGGACTCATCTAGATTCAAAAAAAAACTTTATCTTTTATTTACCTGAAAAATGTAAAATAAAATTAGTGTATCGCATTTTATTAAAGGACGTGCAAAATAAAAATTTGCATCGAAAAATGTATTACAAGAAGAGAAAGAGAAGCCGAAATAGGAGCCAGGAGATGAGGGAAGGGAATTAGAGAGGGTTTAAGAAGATGGGAAGGAGATCCGCTCACCGGTCAGGTAAGCTTACCTCCACCAACAGTTCCGGGTCGAATCATAAATTCGTAGAATCCATCCCGTTAAGAAATCCAATACCGAATTACTATCGATCCAGAGTCCAGACTCGATAGTTTATGGGATTATTATCTGAGTCTAATATTTCTCCTAACAAATATGCTTTGGTGGTGGGAAATCGAGCACAGCGGCGAGAGAGACGGCGACTGTGACGAGCGAGAAATAGGAAGAGGCGGCTCGAGGGAGAGAAGACGAGGAGGAGGCTTGGGGAAGAAGAACGAGCTCTCTCTATCTCGCACGGACGAGACGAACAGACAAACAAGTAAAGTTTGAGAAGGAGTCACGAGAGAAAACCTCGCTTCATTCGACTTTGACTATAAATTTGACATTTTTAGTTAAGAATGAAATAGAAATTGACAAGATTTTTCTTGCTCAGCAGTGTTACTTTATTTTTATTATGGACACATTATTAGACATATCTAAACACAACCAGAACCAGATCTTCTATCATGTTTACAAAGAAAAACATCATATGTTGAAATAATTTGAGTAGACGAGAAAAACTACCGAGTTGTCATTTATAACTTAAAGATCTATATCTAGATCCAATCCAATATGGAATCAAATATATTTAGTTTGAAGGATCTAAACCTGAAAATGATTATACTTGTCAGCTATTGCGTACAACTTTAAGGATCCAAAAGCTGAATATTTGAGTCAAATTCATTTCAAGTTATGGGATCCAACACACGCACGCACGCACGCACGCAGAGGTAAATTTTCAATGAATATATCAAACACATAAAAAATCAAAAGATAGGGGAGGCGAATGTAAGCGGTCCAAAATCAAAATGTGAGGATAACATTTTTCATCTTTATTATTTTAATATAAAGCGTCTAGTCTCTAAAAGAAAGGCAATTAAAAAAAAAAAAAACCTCTCATTTTATGTAATTTTTAAAATCGATCTCTCGAAAAATATTTTTAGAAATTCGGCTCATCAGTGTGGTGTTGGCGCTGACGAGAGGAACATTTTTTGATCAGTCGGGATTCGCAACACCGATCAAAAATAATTTTTTTGAGATTTATTCGCTGGAATTGCCAACGACGATCGTACTATACATTTTTTTTTATTATTTTGATGCAAACGGAACTTTCACTTTTGCATGTGAACTTTGTGGACGGGTGAGGTACATGTGAACGTGCATGCATGGTACATGTGAATAGTATACGTGTGATAATAGAAAGTTAGAATTGGCAACATACATTTATTTATACATGCACGCATGAGGAACATATAAAAGCTGAATCAAAATTTTGCTGATCCAGATTGCCGATGCAAGCTGAATCAAAATTTAAAATAAGTTGAAATATAATTTGACTGGAGTTATCAATCCTGCACGAGTGTGTGTGTAGATAGAGAGAGAGATGAGAATCAGCTGACACAGGAGGCAACTCCGTCCTATGTCGTACTTAAAATCATATCTTCTGAATTTTTTTCACGATCCGACCGCACATTATCATCATCATGTTCTAAGATGCACACATATAAAAAAATCAAATGATTTAGAGTTCATTTACATATTGATCTTCCATTTTATTCTACTGTTAAAAAACCGTTAATGTTTGAACCCAAGGAAAATGAAATAAACAAACTTCAAATCAGGTGATTTTTTATACGTATATATCTTAGAATATGAAAATGATAATGTGCGGTTGGATCTTGAAAATTCAATCGAAAACTTGAGTTTTGAGTGTGACATAAGACGGAGTTGCCTCCCGTGTCAGCTGATTCCTATTTTTCTCACACACAAACACACACACACACACACACCACACACACACACACACACACATATATATATATATATATATGGTAAAGTGTTTCTAGTAGGTCTCCTTAAATTACAATCTAAGGACACGGCTTACAACTCTAACAATCCGATTTTTTTTCACGATCTGATCGTACATTATCATCTTCATATTTTAAGATGTACACATATAAAAAATCAAGTGATTTGTAGTTCGTTTACTCATTGATCTGATCGTTTCATTTTGTTCTACTGTTTAAAAATGTTAATGTTTGAACCGAAAGAAAATAGAGTAAACAAACTTCAAATCAAGTGATTTTTTATACATGTACATCTTAAAACATGAATATGATAATGTGCGGTTGGATCGTGAAAAAAGATTAGGATGTTGGAGTTTTAAGCGTTCTCCTTAGATTACAATCTAAGGAAACTTACTAGGAACACTTTTTCATATATATATATATATATATATATATATATATATATATATATATATATATATATATATATATATATATATATATATATAGTGAGTTGATCCCCTAAGAACGGTTCTCACGAATTCATGTGAGAACTTTCACGTGGGCCGTCGGATCTGATAGAGATCTAGTTTTATTTGATTTGATCTATCAGATCCGACGACCAACGTGAAAGTTCTCACAGAAATCCGTGAGAACCGTTCTTAGAGGATCAGCTCCCTATATATATATATATATATATATATATATATATATATATATATATATATATATATATATATATATATAGAGAGAGAGAGAGAGAGAGGTTATTGTACCTCAGCCGACAGCTGAGAGAGTTTCTCAACCGGCGGGACATGGCAACATAATAGCCACGAATTTGACATTAATTTTGGCGGACAAAAAACAAAAAAAATTCCGCCTGAGTTAGTATTAGTCACTTCAACAATTGTTTTAATGAAAATAACCTCCCTCACAATATTTTACTATACGTAAAACCTTTCCTTCTAAAAAAAATTTACAGATCTGAAATTAACAGTTGATCAATTCTTTCCCAAAATTTCCAATCATTTTCGTGTGGAAATAAGTTTTTTTTTAAAAAAAATCTCTGCTAAAGATGGCGCCAAAGTAATCATCCGCGAAAAAAGGTAATGGGGAAACCCAGAATTTCTTTTTTTTAGGCTTTGTAAATTTTAATAGTTAGCTTTTTTTCAGTTTTGATTCCCTTTTTATTTTTTCAGAAATATTCCTATATTAACGTAACTTAAATTAAAAGTGTCTGATGAACTGTTTTTTTACGATTTTTTTTTGTTTTTTTTAAAATTTTCAAGATTCTTGGTTTTTAAAAAAGTAGTTAAATATATTTTTTAAAAAACTTGCGACCATGGTCACAAGTAAGAGAGAAAGATTCATTTTTTATGATTTAAAGAGGTAATCATCAAAAATAAGTATATTTATGCGGTTTAAAACTTTTTTTTTTTACACTGAAACTTTAAATCAAGTTTAAAGTTTAAGATAAAAAGAGTTTTATTTTAGAGTTTTTTTTTAAAGTTTTAAATTTTTTAACACAGCGACCTAGGTCAAAAATCTTTTATTTCATTCCCTTTTTCCTTTTATGTCGACTTGGGTTGCAATCAGAATCATTAGCGTCTTAGGTTTATGCGATCTTGGTCGCAGACTTTTAAAAATTATTTGTTTTAAAATTATTCGCATCCGTTTTTTTAAGGTTTTTTTACTTAAACTCTGCGACTGATGTCGCAGTGTTACCGTTTGTTTTCTGCTTTTTGGGGCTATGGTCGTGATTGGTAGTCAAAAGTGCATTTTTATCATCATATTTACCATCACATTTTCATATTTATTCATTTAATTCTGCACATTTATTAATAATTAGTAATTTATTGTGTGCAGGCCTCGAATTGTTATTTTAGCAATAAATAAAGCCTAAAGAGCCCAAAAGCCCAGATCCAAGCCCATGTTTGAAGCCCAGGTGAAAAAGCGCAAATACAAAGAGTCAAAATGCAAATACAAGGGCTAAAAGTTGCAAATATCAGAGATTAGGGAAGGATAGACTTCTATCCAACCCTAAACACCTGCAGGATGAGAATAAAAGGCCAAGATAAGAAGAAAATTCGTGGGAGGAAAATTTGAAGAAATCTGGATTAAGGGTAACTTGATTACCAAGTTACCTCGAAAATCCAGATTTAAAAGGCCAGGATTACAATTCTAGAAGCAGGCGCCCACATGGACGGACCAGGAGAGGCCACGCGCCAAAGCGCGTGGCCAGAAGCCACAAAAGTGCCGCGGAACCGCCGCAAATCCGCGGCACTTTGATAAGATCCTGATCCCAAATTTCGTGGGCAGATTCGTCCGGGACTCTGTAGCCTTCTGCATCTATAAATATCTCCTGCAGTGCAACGTAAAGAGGGCCAGCGTCCAGAGAAGAGCAAAGGGCCAAAATTAGGGTTTCTTCTAGGTTTTCTTTTGTAAATTAGGGTTTCTTTTCTTTTTATTTTCAAGAGAGAGAGAGGATTATATTGAGCGTGACACCGATGTATCTTCTTTTCTCTGCCATTGATTAAAGCAATAAAGGTAATTACTTTTCTTTTTGTTCTTTATTCTTATGTGTTATTTTATTTTGTTTTTCTTTTCTTTTTCTCTGTGATCTTGTGGTTGTTGATGAACATGCAAGTGGATTCCATAAGCACGTATAACTAAGCTCTGTGAGAACCAGCGATAGTTCATGAAGACGTCTCCTCCACGCTACGCATCACTTCGTACTTGAGTATGCTTGACGATATAATGTGCACAGGGATTGAGATCGATCTTATGATCTATTCGTGGAACGCCTCCTAAGCAAGGTAGAACATGTAAGGTTTTCACGTTCTTTCTTCAACCAATATCAAGTAAGTTTTCCTTTCTTTTGTTTCTTTTCTTTCCTTTTTTGTAGATTAAATCCACATCTTCCGCAATTCTTTTCTTCCATCCATTGTAAATACCACCCATTGTAAATACCACCATTTAACTAATAAAAATAAAAGCTTTAGAGTATAACTTGCTTAACGCTTCCATCGCAGTCCCTCCTTGAGGATCACGACCCGCATAGCCCTGCTACCGCGGATTAGAACTGATTCCTCGCACGATCTATTCTTAATCTAATATTCTAATTTTTGTGTGCAGGAAAAACCAGTCAACAAATTGGCGCCGTTGCCGGGGAGGGACGGTAAGTTATCTCTAAAACAAAAATTTAATTTTTAACTAATTCTTTATTCTTTTCTGTTTGCAGGTTTGGAGAACAGGAAACAGAAACTTATCGCAGCAGTGGACATATAGCTATCCTGTGCCTCTGCCCTCGAAGGCAGAGCACAAGGACCTGCAACTTTGCCGCGGAAACGCGGCCAGAGCCGCGGATCCGCGGCAATTGCAGTGAATTACTCACTGAAATTTTTGCAGGTCTCTGTAAATTAAAATTCTGCTTATTGATATATTCTGTTTTGTTCTGTGATACACCTGTAAATTGCTAATAATTCAACAGTAAATTATTGGTTGTTAAAAATAAAAATTTGATTAGACGTTTGCATATTAGGCACGTGTCTTTTCAATTATTTTTATTTACTGTTGAAGAGTGCTGGAGGAGCAAGGTACGTACGCATTGCATGTAGAATAGGATTCATCTCTTGGTTGATTTTCTGCTTTGAGTGATTCTTATCTATTTATCTTGTACACTTGCACTAATTCATCTTAAGGGCATAACCCATTAACAAGATAAGGTGGGGATTTCATCACCCTTCCTTAGCCCAAAAATCATATCCCGAGCACTCACTAACCCAAGCCTAACTTAAAAATTAGTAGACGTTGGCCCTAGGGACATCTCGGACTCAATTAGGAGATTATCCTAAGGGGGAACGGTGTTGGAAGTTGACTCCTGCCAAATCAGTGTCTAGGAAGGGGATTGAGGGCCGAAAGCCCGAAGTGTGGTGGTTATTTAATTAAGGAACGTCTTTGACGGAAAACCTCCCACCACTCTTGCCCCGACCTGGCTGATTAACTTGTGGTCAAAGTCTACACCCTACCTCCCGTGGACAGTCTAACCAGTTAGGAGTCGTCTAGGTCATAGGTCTACCCTAACTTAGGTTAGAATTTTTCTTTTTGTTTGTTTGTGTTTGTGTTGGTGTGATATGGCATATAAGAATAATTCCAATTTTAATCCATATTACACCCCTAACTATTATTCGGATATTACCAACCTGGCATACCCTAACTTTGACCAATCTAGTGTGCCAGAATGGTCTTATCCGAATGAATATAACCCACACCCCCCATCTTATGACTATAATTTCCATAATAATTTCAACTCGTCACAGAGTTCATGGGGTTTCGAGTCCCCCGAGTCTAATTCTCAACCAAATTGTCCTCCATATCCATCTAGTCCACATTCTTTCAATGATTTATACTTAGATCCACCAATTCATAATAGACTACCATCTATTGGGGAAATGATAAGTATGCATAAGTCCAAGCAACAATCACCATCAATCTTAGATAGGATGATGCGTGAGTCCACCGACTCACAATTTCATCATGATGACACTTCATCTTCATCTTTTCAAGACCAATCAGAACAAGATGATCCTATCGACTATAAAGAGATGCTAGCTGCCATGACTGAGGCTCAATTAGCCCGTGATCATGACATAGATTTAATGGTTCAAGCTTTACATGCTCACAGTTCGGCCGTTTCTGCTTTCATTGACCACTCACTTAGAGCGACGAACCAAGTTGCTGTGGACAACAAGATTCTAATTCAGTACCATCATGTGAACTTGCCGAAACTCCAATTCTAGATAACTTGGCAAGTTTTTCCTTTCCTGAATTAGAACTTGAGCTTGAATATGATCATGATCTTCCACTTGATGATTCAATTTTATTTCCTGATCCAATAATGACTCCAGTGTCTCCACCTGATTTCACTTTTCCCGAGTCAACATTGGATCCTATTCCAATTCATTATGAAATTGAATCACCCATTTTAGATGATCATATTGAACTTGACCTAGATTCTCACAATCTCTTTACTTCTGAAATTGATTGTACAATTCTGACGGACGATGTTGACCTTAGTTTTGAAGAATTGTATGGCGATGAGTTAGAATTCCTTAATATTGAAAGTAAAGAGATATCATCCATATTAGGTCACATTCCATTGTGGGAAGAAGATTGTGGACTTGAGTTTCAATTTCTTAACTTGGACCCAATTCTTGAACCTAGCCCGACTCCTGAGCCCTTACTTGATTGAGCATCTTCCCTGAGTCGGTATTCGTTCCCGCACCTATAATGTCCAAGTCAATAATTCCATCCTTTCATTCTCCATTTTGGGACAAGGAGGTTGAGACAATTAACTCTGAAACTTATTATGAAATTTGGAAATTCGATGGGGTGGAAATTTTAAAAATAATTATACATATATTTTTGTGGGTTATGTAAGGAAAGTTTCTGGTGGGTTCCAACAAATTATCTGTTATCTTGATTGGGCCGCATTTCGTGGACCAATTAGACCACCTCCGGAACCACCACCCTAAGGTAACTTCCGCCTTCCCTTGTTCTGTTTCATGCATATATGCATTCATTCATACATTGAGGACAATGCATGAGATAAGTGTGGGGGTGGGCTTTACTAACCTACTAACATAGGTAGAAATTAACAAAAAAATTTTGCTAAAAAAAAAAATCTAAAAAAAATTAAAAAAAAAATGTTAAAAGGAAATATTTTGACTTATTTTTTGAAAGAAATCTAAGTTAGTTTTAAGGATTAGGAAAATCATGATTAGGATTTCTAAAAACTTGGTCAAAATAAATAAATTGTTTAAATTTTAGGTATAGGAGAGAAGTTGAATAATTAATTAGTCTTAATTTTTACCTTAAGGAAATGTGCATACCTAATGCATATCTAGGATTCTAAGACAAAGACCCTTGTGCCTCATATATAAAAAAATAATAATAAAAAAAAAATTTCACTAATTAAGCTGGATACATGTGCCTCAAGAAGCATAAGTATTCACGCCTAAAGGTGAGTGTAAAAAAAAAAAAAAAAAAAAACCTTAGTTTTGTGGCCTAGTTCACTCGAATTTGAGTCCGCGGGGTGTTTTCTCACCTAGTGCCCTAAAGCCAACCGGTTTGGGAGTCATCGACTTTAAGTTCGCTACATGGGTGGATTAGAAAGTCCGAGGGAACTAAGGAAAAATTACTTAAATGTACTAACAAATCTAATAATCAATTAGTTAGGTATTAGGGCCTCAAGAAGCCTTGATACTTATACGAAAGAAAATTAGATGAGTTATACATTCCAAAAAAAAAAAAAAAAAATTATATTAACACATCTAATAGTCAATTAGTTAGGTATGAGGGCCTCAAGAAACCTTTATACTTACACGAAAGAAAAATTAGATGATGTTATAAAAATAATAAAGAGGCATGAGAGTCCAAGTAAAGGAATTCCTAGTAAAAACATAAGGATGCATATGATTTTTGGTAACGAAAAAGACTATATTAGAAATTCAATTTTAATTCTTACCTAAAATGAAAAACAATTAACTTTATTAAGACTAAGTTTAAAGAATGAATAAAAATGAGGATCCTAAAACTTATAGACTACTTAGTCTCTTCAATAATAATTCAAATATTTTCCTTTTTATGGATTTTGTGGGTGCAATCCGCTGAAAACCCTCACGAGACAACACTCGTCCTCTAAGGTAACCTAGAGGTTTAACGGCTTGTTGCACGTGCTAAGTGCAATCGTGATTCCTACGAAAGTGAGTTAGGTTAGATTAACTTTTTCTTTCCTTGTTTTTACTCGAGGACGAGCAAAAATATAAGTGTGGGGGTGTGATTGGTAGTCAAAAGTGCATTTTTATCATCATATTTACCATCACATTTTCATATTTATTCATTTAATTCTGCACATTTATTAATAATTAGTAATTTATTGTGTGCAGGCCTCGAATTGTTATTTTAGCAATAAATAAAGCCTAAAGAGCCCAAAGCCCAGATCCAAGCCCATGTTTGAAGCCCAGGTGAAAAAGCGCAAATACAAAGAGTCAAAATGCAAATACAAGGGCTAAAAGTTGCAAATATCAGAGATTAGGGAAGGATAGACTTCTATCCAACCCTAAACACCTGCAGGATGAGAATAAAAGGCCAAGATAAGAAGAAAATTCGTGGGAGGAAGATTTGAAGAAATCTGGATTAAGGGTAACTTGATTACCAAGTTACCTCGAAAATCCAGATTTAAAAGGCCAGGATTACAATTCTAGAAGCAGGCGCCCACATGGACGGACCAGGAGAGGCCACGCGCCAAAGCGCGTGGCCAGAAGCCACAAAAGTGCCGCGGAACCGCCGCAAATCCGCGGCACTTTGATAAGATCCTGATCCCAAATTTCGTGGGCAGATTCGTCCGGGACTCTGTAGCCTTCTGCATCTATAAATATCTCCTGCAGTGCAACGTAAAGAGGGGCCAGCGTCCAGAGAAGAGCAAAGGGCCAAATTAGGGTTTCTTCTAGGTTTTCTTTTGTAAATTAGGGTTTCTTTTCTTTTTATTTCAAGAGAGAGAGAGGATTATATTGAGCGTGACACCGATGTATCTTCTTTTCTCTGCCATTGATTAAAGCAATAAAGGTAATTACTTTTCTTTTTGTTCTTTATTCTTATGTGTTATTTTTATTTTGTTTCTTTTCTTTTTCTCTGTGATCTTGTGGTTGTTGATGAACATGCAAGTGGATTCCATAAGCACGTATAACTAAGCTCTGTGAGAACCAGCGATAGTTCATGAAGACGTCTCCTCCACGCTACGCATCACTTCGTACTTGAGTATGCTTGACGATATAATGTGCACAGGGATTGAGATCGATCTTATGATCTATTCGTGGAACGCCTCCTAAGTAAGGTAGAACATGTAAGGTTTTCACGTTCTTTCTTCAACCAATATCAAGTAAGTTTTCCTTCTTTTTGTTTCTTTTCTTTCCTTTTTTGTAGATTAAATCCACATCTTCCGCAATTCTTTTCTTCCATCCATTGTAAATACCACCCATTGTAAATACCACCATTTAACTAATAAAAATAAAAGCTTTAGAGTATAACTTGCTTAACGCTTCCATCGCAGTCCCTCCTTGAGGATCACGACCCGCATAGCCCTGCTACCGCGGATTAGAACTGATTCCTCGCACGATCTATTCTTAATCTAATATTCTAATTTTTGTGTGCAGGAAAAACCAGTCAACAGGTCGCAATCTGTTGACTAAGTTAGCCTGATTGAATATTGCGACCTTGGTTGCAGTATGATGATATAAAGGCACCTTCATGGCAAATTATTTGGGTTAATTACAAATTTGCAGTGCGACTTGGATAGCAGTATATTATATTCTACTAAATTAAATTAAATGGACACTGATATATTACACTGCGACCCTGGGCGCTGAATGAGGAAACAAAGGATCTCACTGGTTAAGTATTTGGTTTAATTAAAAAATTGCAACCGCAGTCAGAGTGTAATATATCAGTGCGACCTTGGTCATATTGTATTATAGTTTATTAAAGACTGTTGCGACCAAGGTCGCAGTCTTTTTTTCTTTTCAAATTATATTTAAATGTACTGCGACCTGGTATTATATACTAATGTTTTTAATGTTTCTACATCTATAGGTAAGTAAGAACTGAAGGCTCGTCATATGAGATCGAATCTAAAGCCTATATGCGAATTCATAAGAAAATTCAAAAAACACATTCAGGCCGATTTTGTAGATGCAATGAAGGAGATACCGTTTGACCCAATTTTTATGGCCTTCTACAGTGAGGAATTTGGTGCTAAAAAAGGCATAAAATCAAACGTTAATGTGTTGAAAATTGTTAAAAATCACACGTCTGAGCTAAATAAAAACAAATAATTGAAAATCACAAGTCTGAACTGTAATAACTAAAACTGCGACCAAGGTCGCAGATGTAAAGAAATCTATAACTTCTGAATAAAGGACTGTGACCGTAGTCGTAGTTTTCCGTATGACTAGTTTTTTTAAAAACGTGAATAATAACTGTAAAACTCTCTCATTAGTACATAATGCGATCTTAAGTCGCAAATCTTAAAATTTAGTGTAAAGATAGAAATAATTGACATGGACACGTGTCAGAACTATAAAAAATAGGAGTACGACTAAGGTCGCAGTTATAAAGGTAGTTTTGAAAACTAGAAAAATATTTTTTATACAAACTGCGACCGTGGTCGCAGTTCTTAAAATTAGTGTATTAAATTAGTGGTCGCAGTTCATTAATTTTAGTGTATTATCTTAAATAGGTGCGACTGAGATCGAATTTAACAAGACTGTGAAATTGTTTATGAAAAAATTTAACAAAACTATTTAACAAAACTGTTAAATAGGTACGCTACACAAAATATTCTACATTTAAGAAATTATGGGAAAATTTGATAAAATAAAAACCTCTTGATCAGCATGTAAAGATCTCAACCCTTCAATACTTTCAATATTCTGAGAGATAGTTGAATCAGATGATATATGGTACATATTTAGATCGGGAGATAGAGATCTCTTACGACTGCCACCAGAATTGGCAGGGAAAGTGGACTGCTCTGACGTCGACATTAAAATAAAAAAGGAGAAAAAACCTGATCCGAAAATCGCTATTTTCAGAAAAAACTTTATGGAAGAAAAAGAAAACCCTAAATTTGACAATGAGTGGTAAAAGAAATAGGAAAAAAATAATAATAAACAATTACGGGACAAGTACCTTTTACCGATGGGCATTTAGTAATATAACTTATACGAATGACGGGGCCGCAACTTATTGGTGTGGCAAATATTGTGTCACGTCACCGCAGGTTGAGAAAGACTCTCAGCTGTCGGCTGATATACATGTATCTGATATATATATATATATATATATATATATATATATATATATATATATATATATATATATATATATATATATATATATATATAGGGAGCTGATCCTCTAAGAACGGTTCTCACGGATTTCTGTGAGAACTTTCACGTGGGTCGTCGGATCTGATAGATCAAATCAAATAAAACTATATCTCTATCAGATCCGACGGCTCACGTGAAAGTTCTCATATGAATTCGTGAGAACCGTTCTTAGGGGATCAACTCACTATATATATATATATATATATATATATATATATATATATAGTGTGATCGAGGTTGACAGCTCCAATACAGCTCAAAAAAATTGGTTCAGCCAGGAGAGTTGAGCTGACGTGATGTGGCAAATATCGATTTCTGAAAATATTTTTTGGAGAGGTCAACTTTTTATCTTTTTAAGCTGAGGACCCCTAAAAAATCTGAGATTATTTTGCTCCTCAAACAACTTCGATTTTGTTCGATCTTTGAATCCTTCACTTTCACATACAGTGAGCGAACTACCCTGAGAACAAGCTCATGTCCCCACCGAATTGAGAATTAGCAGAGATACAGCTAAGGGCGTGTGGCGATTGTCAGCGACTATGCCTGTTTGGTTAAGGGTGGAAGCGAGGAAGTGAAAGTGAGGAAGTGGTAACAGTTCCCTTTGGAATTAGGGAATTGGTTGGTAAGTTTTTCGGTGTTTGAATGTTGTTGAGAAGTATGGTTTGAAAAATATTATGTCTTTTCCGATATTTGGATGGTAATGTGAAAGTGGAAGTGGAAAAGTTGACCGAAAACTAATATTAAAATAAAAATAATTAAGAAAAATAAAAAAGGGACTTTAATTAGAATGCAAGTGAGATTTACATGATCAAAAAAATTAGTGTTTTGTGTTACAACTCATTACAAATGAGATTTGCATGACCACAAAATTAACTGTAGCATTCTGGAAGTGAGGAAATAGTTGTATAAGAGAGAAAAGAGAGAAGGAAAAGAGGTTTTCTTATTTTCTTTTTCTGGTGTTTGGATAGATAAGGAAGTGAGCAATTATACTTTCACATTTCCTTACTTCCTCCCACTTCCTTGCAACCAAACAAGCCTATAAAGGCTCAACATTACAATAGTAAAAAAAATAGATAATGAAAGAGAAGTAGAGACAGAGGCGGACCCTTACATTAATTTACAAGTAATTTTGTCATTTCAGAAAGAAATAAGAGCCTTTTTGTCAAACAACAAACAACAAACTCCATCCCTCCTTCTCCTTTCCCTTGCTCCGCCACCATTACATTCCAACTGAAATGTGAGGATTCGGATCGTCTCGTCTGTCTTTAAATTAGAAAATGGTCTAAGTCAATATTCTAATCATATATATACTTTGTGGATGGTTATAATTTTTTCTAAGTGTAAAATAGTTATAAATACAATTCATAAGGAGTGGTGTTAGTTACACCGAAGAATTGAATCACAACTATTTATTAGGAAAATGAACAGTTAAGATTACCAATTTAAAATGTCATCTAATTTTAGCGCAAATGGGAGGACCAAATTCCTCTTCCCCCTCTTCCTCTATGGTAATTCCAACTTTCTTCTCTTCTTTAAAAAAGAAGAAAAGAAAAGAAAAGAAAAGAAAAAGACAATACCTTTGCTTTCTCTCTCGTCTCCGAGCTCGCCCCCGTCATGGCCACCGAGATCCATCTCTGGGTCGTTTGCATCACGGCCATGATGGCGGCGGTCGACTGCTCCATCGGTGTCAACTGGGGGACCATGATGTCGCACCCAGTCGACCCGGCCATCATAGTAAAGATGCTAAAGGCCAACGGCATCAAGAAGGTCAAACTGTTCGACGCCGACTCCTGGACGATGAGCGCCCTCGCTGGGAGCGGCATGGAGGTCATGGTCGCCATCCCCAACTACGATTTGCAGCGAATGAGCGACGACTACGACAATGCCAAGAACTGGGTGAAGAAGAATGTTACGGCTTATGATTACAATGGAGGTGTCAATATCAAGTACGCTACCCTAATCGTTTTTTTATTTCAATTTGGTCTCTAAAAATACACACGAAACAACAATGACACGGCAAAAGGTGTATATTCAACACAACATCCTACATGTAGGATGTATTCGATATGATATGGCTTTAGGAGCGTTTGTGCTTCATATCTCTAGCTAAATGCAAAGAAATGACTCGTATATTGGACTAGAAAAAAATTTGAGACAAAAGACGAGTTGTTATAGCAAATGAACAAATGTAAATGTAATTAGAGTTTTTTTTTTTTTTTTTCCTCCTCGGCATTTGTTTTTTTCTTTCTACTTCAAATGGAAGGATAATGACTAGATAGAAGATATTTATTCTTGACTTCTTCTTCTTGTTGTTGAATTGTTTTAAAAAAATTTGAAGCAAGACTAAGACAAAAAAAATTTCTCAGGTACGTTGCAGTAGGAAATGAGCCCTTCCTCACAAGTTACAACGGTGAGTACCTTCACAGCACTCTCCCTGCCATGAAGAACATACAGAAAGCCCTCAACGACGCCGGCGTTGGCGATCGGATCAAAGCAGTCACCCCCCTCAACGCCGACGTCTACGGCTCTCCCAGCAACGACCCCGTCCCCTCGTCCGGGGACTTCCGATCCGACATCCGCAGCATCATGGGCGATGTCGTCAAGTTCCTCCACGACAACAAAGCGCCGTTTGTCGTCAACATCTACCCATTCCTCAGCCTGCAGCAGAACGAGAACTTCCCCGTTGACTTTGCTTTCTTCGACGGCGGCAACGGCGGCAATCACATCATCAACGACAAGAATCTGCAGTACAACAATGTGTTTGATGCCAATTACGACACCCTTATTTGGTCTCTAAAGAAAGCCGGGGTCGGCGACTTGAAGATAATCGTCGGTGAAGTCGGGTGGCCAACTGACGGCGATAAGAACGCTGATGTCACGAAAGCTAAGAGATTCTATGATGGCTTCTTGAAGAAATTGGCAGATAAAAAAGGTGAGTTTTTTCTATCTTTTAAAAAGAGAACTGTCAGCCGTACACCAAGAAGAATTCATGACTAAAAAGAGTTTAATGAAACATTCTCTAAACATCAATAAATACGAGAATCGAAAGAACTTTAGTCCAAGAGGAACTTACAATTAAGTCTTTCAATTGAAGTTTTCTATAGCTAATTACCTGGGTCCAAAGGAAAAAGAAAAAGATTTGATCGGTTTTCAGCAGACTATAGTAATTCATATCTTCCAAAAAAAAAAAAAAAAAAAAAATGCTTCAAAGCAATTCACAAAATCTAATCCGATCGTACTTTGTCTTATTTCAAACGATTGAAGAGGAAAAGAACGTCCTTTCTGTTCTCCATCTCTCGGGCTACAAATTAAAATTTATAATAATTATTACAGGCTAGTGTAAATTGCAGAAACCCATTTTGTACTCTCATGTTTTTTTTTTTTTTTTTTGTAAAAAACTGTTTGCATCATTAAAATGAGCATAAAACCAACAGATACTTTCGAATTTAGTCGAAGACACCTCTGCACCAACTCTACAATTTCTACAGAATCTGAAACAATGGATGTGAATCTTTTTAATATATGATTTTTATCCATTACAAGTGTGTTCTTTACTAAATTCAATAAAACAAAAGAATTTGTCACTAAATCTAGTTTTGACAGTACATAGAGTATCTCTGCTGGTTATTTCGATCCTAGATTTCTCATGCCTTCTTTCATGGTGCAAGGGACGCCGCTGGCACAGGGAGTAGACATGGAGGTCTACCTGTTCGGCTTGCTCGACGAGAACTTGAAGAGCGTCTTGCCGGGAAACTTCGAACGCCACTGGGGGTTGTTCAGCTACGACGGGCTGCCCAAGTTCCCGATCGATCTCTCGGGGGGAGGCAACGACAAGTACCTGGTCCCGGCGGAGGGAGTGCAGTACTTGCCGAGCCAGTGGTGTGTCCTGAACCCAGATTCAAATCCCACCGCGGACAAGCTCGCCGGCAACATCGACTACGCGTGCCAGCGGGCCGACTGCACGCCGCTGGAGCCCGGGGGCTCGTGCGACCACCTAGACGAGCAGAGCCACGCGTCCTTCGCGTTCAACATCTACTTCCAGATGCAGGACCAGGACGTGAGGGCGTGCAACTTCGGCGGGATGGCGAAGATTGTGACGACCAACGCCTCGACGTCCGGGTGCCGGTTCCCGATTGAGATCGTCAGCGCCGGCGAGAAGGCTGAACTGGGGGTTGCTGCACTGGCGGTGTTGGTAATTGGGGCGGCAATGGCTTTGATTTGAATTGTTTTGAGGAGTCGTACATTTGCAACCTGAAATACTATAGATGTGCACAATGAGGCCAAGAGAGTTGAAATAATATTGTGGGATCCTAACTACTCTATTCATGAACGTGTTCTCTAATATTATACATAAATTATTGCTACTGATGGCTGTTTGTTGGTCGTAATAAAAAGTTCGGAATTCATAAATGGCTTACGACTTAATTATAACTACGGGATTTGTTTAGACTGTAATTCGTAAAAGACTTACACAATTCAACTACTACTCACTTATAGCCCAATTACTACTCACCTACAACTCACTTACAGTTACTTTTGTGGTCATGCAAATTTATATTATTTTTAATATTAATATTTTTTTAATATTTAACATTTTAGTATTTATTCGCAATATTAAATTTTTAAATCACTAAATAATTAATTTTGTGGTCAATTTTTCCACTAACGACTTACACATTACGATAACCAAACACCGTAAAACATAATACACTTTCCCACTTACAACTTTATATTATCAACCAAATATCGTAAAACTTACATGCATGTAACTCATTTATAATTGTAAAAGAGTTTACCAATTACGACTTAAGAATTACGGTCAATTGCGATAACTAAACAGACCCTCAATTGTATCAAGATGAATGCACAAAGCTATGTTTTGATTTTCAGCTTAACTATTGCACTGATTTTTCTCGTGTATCCCTTCTCCAAAAAGAAAAATTCACAATAAATAGTGGCTTATACTTGCGGGTATGTTCGTAGATTCATGGAATCTTTTGCATTTCACTTCCTTTTGTTTTAGTTTGGGGGTGGAAGTCGAGAACAACAAAGTGAGAAAACTTATTTTCTATTTTCGGTATTTGTTTGAAACTCAAGGAAAAAAAATTCTTTTTTCTTTTTCTTTTTATCTTTTACCCACTATCATTTTTTCCAATTGTGCTAAAGTTAATTTTATGATCATATAAATCTCACTTGTAATAAGTTGTAACTCAAAATAGTTAATTTCTTGATAATATAAATCCCACTTGCAGTTTAATTACAATCCGAGAAAACTTCATAATTAATATTTATTTTAACATTATTTTGTGATCAACTTTACGGTTAAGTTTTTCACTTTCAGTTCCACATTACTAATCAAATACCAAAAATACAAAATTTTTTTTCACTTGCACCTTCAAAGCTTACTTGCACAAATCTCAGTTTTTTATATTTTCTTTCTTATTTCTCACTTACACATTTTCTTCTCACTTACAGCAAACCAAACATCATGAATCTTGTGAAGGGACTCTTGCAGACACAATGAAGGACCCCAATTTGAGTTCAAATAATAATGTGTCATTAAATTAAATGTAATGAGCCTTAGTGAATAAATAAGCAAAAAATTCAAAAAGTTAATATTGCATGAAGAGGTATTTCTGTTCTCTTGAGGAAGAAGAATGCGCAGGAGATCCAAAGGAACCAAGGCTATCTCAAATGCTATTTTGGACGCATAAATTCTTGTCATATCATAATTTTTCAGCATAAACTTTATTCGAAAAACCTTGCTGATTATCATTTATCATTATTCCTAACGCAAACTTTATTCTCAGAAAATCCTGAGATTCCTTATAGTTTGTGTCTTATTATTTATAGCACAAACTTTATTCCAAAAACAATATGTCATCATAAATACAAACTTTATTCCAAAAGTGCTCCCTATCGTTATCTCCAACACAAAACTTTATTCCATAATTCTCGCGATTCCTTGCTGTTTTTATGCTGTTATTTCCAACACAGTCCAAAAACAACGTCGTAATGCTAACTTAGATTTTGTGACGAAAATATTGTTGTGACATTATTTTCAGCATAAACTTTATTCAAAAAAAAAATTGAAAAAGCTTCTCGTAAAAAAATTCACCTCATTTCTAGAAAGAGTATGCCTGAATTTGATTAATATATTTTGGTAATCTAGATTTCAGAAGTTCGTTCTAAAATTGGCACAATTTGATATATTTTTTGACTCGTTGATACAAACTAAACGCCCAAGGGCGAAGCACAAAGTCGGAGGAGTTTGTTGTGGAAATGTATTCAATATATCAGTCATTTTGAAACTTCTCGTGAGATTAGAATACTTCTTTTTAATGAATTAGTGGATAAGTCTCAATTTCACTTGTAGATTTAGGAAGAAAATTCACATGTCAGTTTTGCTTTGGACCCATGACAAATTCCATAGCAAGCAAATTCTCTGCTCACATTCCAAGTTTCTATTAAAAGAGCAAAGAATGTTATCCTAGGTTTAAGGCTAAATTATAAAGAGCTATCTTTGAATTATTTAGATTTTAGTTTCATGATAATACCTTCAGGAGGAGAGGATGTGGTGTTGGGATTTGGGTTGAACAAATAGTCCCACATCAACTAGACATGGAGATAATTTTGGGTACACAAAGATTTGGATAACTCCACCTAAAAAGCTAGTCTTTTTGAGATGGTGTCCCAAGTCCTTTAATTGGTATCAGAGTCGTGCTCTGAAGCAATTTGTCTCACGAGATATTTGACAGAGGAGCCCACGCGACCAATGTGAAGAAAGTTGAGCTTACAGGGAGACATAGTCCCAAATCGGCTAGACATGAGAATAGTACTCCAAGTCTTTCATGTGGAGAGCTATTAAGGATGCTAAATGATAGACAGAGTTACGAAAATGTACGATATCAATATTTCTTAGCTACATCAAGCACCAAGATAGGTATCTATACATTATATAAACAAAATTTAGATAGTTTTTTCATAAAGTACTATGAGTATATGTGAGTGTGTCTTTAAATTGTAATAATTATAACGTAACTTTTTTTTAAACAAGATTATATGGGAAAGATTACTAAGTTATTTATTTTTCCAAGGGGTATATATGCAAAATCGCAATGGGTCCACTTTTGGGTGCGCTAAAACAGGTGCCATAATATATTGGCGAAATAAACGGGCCATCCGACCCCACTACCTGCGGCCGCCCATTTAAATGAATTAAAGAACCAGAAAACCCCGCCGATGCTCTCGTTTCGCCTGTTGCACCGCGCGTTGAGCCCACAGATCCGACGGTCAGCACCGACCCTTGTCCGACACGTGACCCGATCAAGCACGTCCATTCGTTGGTAACGCCGCCTTGTTCTCTCCTTCAATCTTTCTTGAATTTTTCCCTCTTTTTTTTACCACTTTTTTGCTGATTTTTCTCGAATTCTCAAATCGTTGAAAATCCTTAATTCTTTGTATTTGATTGAGAAAATCATCGGAGAAATTAGGGATTCTGTTCAAATAATCAAGTGGATCTTTGCATGCGATCATTCGAGAAATTTCTAGGGAAAAAATATCCGATTTCCGCCATTTCCCGTGGTTTTCAGTACTTCTCTTGCGAAGATGGTGGCGGTGGAGCTCGGCGAATCGATCGACGGCCAGGGGAGAATCCCGAAGGAGGCGAAGAAGATCTTGCATGCACTGGCATCAGACTGGAGCGACGTGGCCGATTCCAGAGCTCTCGAAGTGATTCCGCTGAAGGGAGCGATGACGAACGAGGTGTATCAGATCAAGTGGCCGACCGAGGGGAGATCAAGAAAGGTTTTGGTTCGGATCTACGGCGAAGGGGTCGACGTGTTCTTCAATCGCGACGCTGAGATCCGAACTTTCGAGTGCATGTCGAAGCACGGGCAGGGACCGCGATTGCTTGGACGATTCCCGAATGGGCGAGTGGAAGAATTCATCAATGCTAGGGTATGAGAAAGATTTATCTATTTTTACTCTTATTTATGTTTTTATTTCGACATTTATTTATTTTTTTTCTATTTTTAATCAGAGTAAGATAACCTTAATAGAAGCAAAATCCAAACATAATTTATAAAAAAAAATGCAGATTAAAAGTTCATTATTACATAGACATGTGTAAAAAATGCAAGATGGATGTTCGTAAAGGTATTGTTTGATTATAGTATAGTTCATCCAAGTTGCCAAATTGCTCTCTGTTAGCTAGTTCATTTTATATCCATTCAGATAACCGAAATTATTTATATTGCTTTGTAGACAGACATAAATGTATTCCATTAAATTGCATTTTTAGAATTTGTGTTGCTCTGTTTTGTGTGTATTTCGGTTAAAGTTTCCTGGCCAAGCCAATGGGTCATGCTGCTATTTTCTCTTGGGTCTTCTTCTGTGGGAAAATTGAAAGAACTGAAGCATTGATGGTTTGAATTTAGGATTTATTTATTTATTTTATGATATTTTTGGCAGGGTCAACTCTAAGTAGCATATTTTTAAAAATAGCAAGCGGTCCCCTCCTGGAATCTTTGGCTTTCTTCACAGATTCATAGTTTTACCAACCACGTGTTGGTGAGTCATGCTTAATTAATATATTTTGGGGTTACTTCTGTTCACGTTTTTTTTTAGCTATTTAATGTGCATATGGTGAGTTGGATTACACGAGATGCAATATGGGATAATTTTGAAGCATCATCAGCATATTAGGAGGCTTCCTATTAGTTTATTTTGTATTGTCTATTTGGGAAGATTGGGAATCCTTGTGGGGTTAGATGCTTTAAGCTGTCCCTGGATTCTCAAGCCTACATTCTGGTGCTAAAATTTCAGATTAGGAGTAATAAAAGCCTACCTTTTCTGAATTGGGAAAGTTATCATCTGGGCCTTATTGTGTCTTCTTTAAAAAAAAAATGCTCTCAGATAAGTGTTGGGTTAAAATATCATCAACATATTTGGAGGCTTCCTATTAGTTTATTCTGTATTGTCTATTTGGAAAGTCTGGGAACTACCATGCTTGGTGGGTTAGATACTTTATTGCTTTTCTTGGCTTTATAAACCTTGTTTGTGGTGCCAAAAGTGAAATTAGGAGTATACGAGTATACTCTTTCTAAAGTGGAACTGTGAAAAGGTCTCATCAAAGCCTTATGGTATCATCTCAAAACAAATGCTCATATAAATGCTGTGTTAAAATATGGTAAAGTAGAAAATATATGAGAATTAAAAAAAATTTGATAGGAAGTGTTTACTTCTTTTTCCCCTGCTAAGAGCCTAAGAGAGAATAACATTTAAATCATTGCAATAAGTCCCAAATGGACCTGAGTAAAACAAAAACCCCTAGCATTGAATTAAGTCCTATACATTCTTATTAATATGTGGTTATTACTTTTAGTGATGTGCATTTGTTTATAACAATGGCATTATTTTTTTTAAACTAATTTCCTATTTTTCCTTTGATAATTAAGGTCGTAATATAGAGAAGTAATAGTTCCTAGATGGCTTGAATTCAGAAAACAAAGATGTCTAATGGCAATGGAACATGTCCAAATTATGGTAGCAAGTAATATCAATTCAAATGTCATTGGAAAATCATTGCAATAAGTCCCAAATGCTATTGAGAAAACATTGTAACTTATACATTACTATTATGAATTGCCTTATTTTGTGTGTGCAATATGTAAATTAAGGGATTTAGCATACTAAGCTGGTGTGACATCGATGATTTCTTAACTGCAGCATAAAATATTTAGCAAATGACTTCTGGTTGTGTCTAACCTTTTTTGCTGGAATTTAAGAATAAAAAGTTGATTTCTCTTAGTTTAAAGAAGTAATGATGATTCTAGTTTCCAAATTGTCATAATCCAATTAAAGCTTTTCTGATCTTGTCTTCATTGTTTCCTAACTGCAGACTCTGTCAGCAGCTGACTTACGGGATCCAGAAATATCTGCTCTCATTGCATTAAAACTGAGGGAGTTTCATGGCCTTGACGTACCTGGCTCAAAGAATGTGCTCTTGTGGGAAAGATTAAGGTAATATTTGTAACTTCTACAAAATCTCATTTTCCTCATGTAGTAGCCATGTTGATAGTGGTTTAGTAATCTTATTATGTCTATTTCCTTCAGAAATTGGCTTAAAGCAGCCCAGAGTTTGTGTTCTTCTGAAGAAGCTAAGGAATTTCGCTTGGACACCATAGAGGAAGAGATCAACTCTTTGGAAAATTTATTGTCAGGGAAGGTCAGACGATAGGATTTTGCCATAATGATCTTCAATATGGCAACATTATGATTGAAGAAGAGACCAAACAAATCACAATAATAGTGAGTTTACTGCCATGCTGTATAGTTCTGTAAGCCCTACTGATTTTGCTCTCCTATCACAATAAATGAATTATGTACTCTGTGTGCAGGAAGAGCGCATGTATGTTTACGTAGAAATGAACACTAGTCAGTAATTCACCTGCAATTGTGACATCACTGATCTTATCCTTTTTGCTTGTAGCTTCTTTTATTGTTGGCATATAAAATCCTACCATTTTCAATGGTGAACTGGTAATTTATATACATACAAACACATACATAATACAGAACTCCACTTGTACCCTTTTCTGAGTTGTTTAAATGAGATATATTTGCTTCTGCATGCAAACATTGAGTGGTTTTCTTCTCATCTCTATAAATTCTTCTTTCTCTACAATCTGCATGATGTGTTAATAATATAATGAGAACTGTTTTTGTTGTATGTGCTTTCTGCTACTTGATTCTTTCAACCTTCTCTCTTTTTAGGGGAAACATGCATCTTGAATTTGACTATTGTGCAATTGGTATCTATATTTTAATGTTCCAAACTTCCAATTTTTTTTATTCTAGGATTACGAGTATGCAAGTTTCAACCCTGTTGCCTATGATCTTGCTAATCACTTTTGTGAGATGGCTGCTGATTACCATACAGAGACACCTCATGTTCTGGATTTCAGTAAATACCCAGGTTGGTGATTATTCTTCTTGGAATGCTGTCTTCATCTCCCATGCTTCATTCAACAGTATGACCCTGGATCGGGACTGTTTCGTAGTTGTAGTGGGGCTGACTTGTTTTTAACTCGTAACAGACCTTGAGGAGCGCAAAAGATTTGTTCAGATCTATCTCAGTTCTTCTGGTTCAGGTAAGCCTTATGGAAAAGTAAGAAAAATAATATTCAGGTTTCTTTTCCGTTCTTTTAATTGGAACCCAAACTTCATAATGTTAGCCAAGGTTCTAAATATCGGATATCGGGATCGTATCGGATGGGGTTTTTTCATATCGCGTATCGGATATCGGGGAAGATATCGGGGATACCCGCGCATATCGGGCATTCATATCGAACACTATATATAATGAAATATTGATAACGAAAAGTTGATTTAGTGTCATAAATATCATCTAACTAATAAAAATGATGTAATATGCATGCAAATATAGTAAAAAAAAACAATGTACATTTGCACGCAGTCGTGCAATAAATAAGTTATTTCATATCGGGCGATATATCGGGCGATTTATCGGCCGATATCGGGTAACTTATTGGCCGATATTTCAAATATCGGCCGTTTTTTGCTGCAAAAGATATGGCGAACGATTTTCCCATATCGTATCGGCAAAAGGCAAAAAAGGAGATATCGAACGATATCTCGGCCGACTCGGACGATATTTAAAACATGGATGTTAGCTAATTTCGATATATATAAAATTTTAAAATTGATTAATGAATTGTATAAAGAGATTAAACATCTTGTAAGTGTATCATAGCTTCAAATTGGTGATAACTTAAAAAAGGCCAATTAACTAAATTTTAATTTTGATCTTAGTATATAAGTGAAACCTTTCATGCATGCTCCACAGAGTTGCCTTGAGTAACCTGGCATCTAGTAATCTCAAAGAGTATGACTCTGGAACCATATGCATTGCAAGGAAACACTGAAAGAAACACTGGAATTTGGAGTTTTTGAGATTTTTTTGACTAGTGAATAGCATTGAGCCATGAGGGTTCATCTAAAATTTGGCTACATTGAGCATTTTATTGTGCTAGGATAATTGAATGTTAGTTTTTAACTTTTTAATAATGAAGTTGAATAAAGTTCTATCCTGTCCGAATTCAGGTGCAAATTCTTGCACTGGCCCTATCAGTTTATCTTCTGCAGTATAAGTGAGGAGCTTTTGCATATAAGTTGTCTGTCTTTCCAACCCTTGTCAATACGAGTGTGGCAAAGTGGCAATCAAGCTCAAAGACTCCAGGGAAGCTAAGGCGGTCATACAATTCATCAACCTTATTTGTTCTGCCTAGTTAAAATTTTTTTTCGGACATATGTTGGGCATCAGGTTGGGGGTTACCTTTGAGAGAAAGAGAGGGGGGGGGGGGGGGGGTTAGATAAAACTTGGTATATGAATAAGGAAAGAAACAGACAAATACAACTTAATATTTTAAGTGATCCTGCGTTCAAATATGAAACCACTTAGTACTTCAAAATCTAATTAGTTTAGCTGTTATAGGGCAATCTCCAATCATTTTTGAAATTGAATCCATTGTAGAAGCATCCCATGTTAATTAGATTTGCCATGACCCTATGGATATCGCTACCCAAGCCAACAAGTGCTAGATTGGTGCATTTAAATCTGCCTCAGTCTGTGTTCTTGCCAAAATTTGCTACTGATGCATAGAACATACTATGTCAACTTAAATTTCAGCTATTGCTGAATTGCTTTCCTTTTCAAATTTCTCAAATCTCTTCATGCTCACATTTAATTCTTTTTCTTGTTTAGGTGAGGAACCACAAGATGTGGAAGTTGAAAACTTGCTCCAATATATTGAGAAGTACACGCTCGCAAGTCACCTCGTCTGGGGCCTTTGGGGAATAATTTCAGTAAGCCACATTTTATCCATGTCTAATGTTCTCTTAGCCGCTCGGTCACCTCCCTGAACCTAAGAGTTTGGTGCGGACATAAACCTACTGATATTTTTATTTTCTTTGCCACAGGAACATGTAAATGATATCGACTTTGATTATATGGAGTATGCAAGGCAGAGGTTCCAGCAGTACTGGATGAGTAAGTCCGTAATACTGGGAACTGGATCTGAGTCTCTGGGTTGAATGCTTTAAGCATCTGTGTTTGTTGTACGTTTGAGTTGGCTCGCAGTAAAAATTGTATAATTGTGGGTATTGTGTAGTAGTGCTCAGGTTAGTTTGATGAAAAGTGCAGTTCTTTGTGCTTTTATGTCTCATTCCTTTGTTGTTGTTGCATTTGAGATTCCCTCTGTGAATATGCTTTTCGAAGGAAATCTACAAATAGGTTGGTTACTGCCTGATATCGGGGTAAGATCAAATTGTACTCAGCTAGAGTTGTAGATATTTTGAAAGCACAGCTCATGTACAAAGAAGAAGATTTGAAACCTCATCAGTTTATTGCTAAATGCAAATGCAAATGCTCATGACTAAATGATGGAGAAAGCAATTGATGCATCTGGTTGTGTTTTTTCAGTAGTTATCAGTGGTGGAAGAATTGAAAGAAACAACATGCTTCCATTGAGTTCTTGGGGAGTCTTTTTTGTGATAGTTGTTTGCTTGGTTTGTTAATTGTTGTAGAGTAGGGAATGAAAGCAAAGTTGTGCAAGTGTCTTGTAGCACACAGATAAAACCTCTTTGCAGTGGAAAAGAGGTTTAGAGTTCAAATCCCGATAAAATAAAAAAATAAAAATCTATCCGCTTTGATTTAGTTGCAAGATCATCTATCTTACTGGATTCTGTTGCGACTGTCTGGTTTGATTAGCTAGCGACTAAATTAGCTGCGTTCCGATTACAACGGCCGAAGATTCTTTTTGCACATATTCCTCTCCAGATGCCATCCCACGTTTGGATAATTGCATGTTCCATCCACATTATTTGAATATTTCTATTTTATTTGAAATCCTAGCACAAAGCACCAGTGGTCTAGTGGTAGAATAGTACCCTGCCACGGTACAGACCCGGGTTCGATTCCCGGCTGGTGCATTTATTTTTTAAAAAAATACTGTTTATTTTCGTTGATGATTATTCTTTATCTTGTTTTCATTTTCTTCAATAATAAACAAAGTTGTTGTGTATCTCTAACTCTCAAATAGCAGTATCACTGCATATTTATTTATACTGAAAAGAGTTTGACGACTTAAATCCTCCAACAGCAGTATCAGAGCCAGTAGCCAGGATTTCCAATTTAGAGGGGGAGGGAGGACAAAGTGACATTTGATAATCAAAATTGTAAATGATATCTAATAATAGTAATAATATATTTTTTGAAGAGACTAAGATAAAGAAATGTGTCTCAAACTTAAAAAACCTTAGAACTATTTTATTGTTCAGGCTTCTTTCAAAAAATGATATAATCTGTAAATTGTTCAAAATTTACTAGATAAAAGTCTATTATAGTCTAATTATTATTGAACGTTATCAATTTCTTCTTGTTCTAAATTGTCGGGAACTGAGAGAGACGTCTAAAGACTCAACGATCAAAATCTTAATTTTCGCCCCCAAACACTCTCCGTCGTTTGTTGCCGCTGGCTGACTTGTTCTCCATTGCTCGTCAAGAGTTCTTGGTTGCACACCAAGTGATAGGAGACGACCGAATTTGGATTTTGAATTTCGGTCAAAAAGAAAAAAATGAGTCATGTTGGTTGCACTCTTGATAGATGGAGGATGAGAGATGCTGGTTGCGCGCACGAACAGAGAGAGATGTGATTGGTGTTTGCTTGTTAAAAAAATAAATAATTCAATTGGGCCAGGCCAGGTTTTTTTTTCTATTATGAAGAATGCTTGGACTTAATCAATTGGTTTCAGTGGACCGGGCCGAGGGATCGCGTGACCCCTTGACCCGCCGGCTCCGCCTCTAATCTGAGCCATAACACCCTCGCTCACGTTGCGTCAATTTCCCTCGTCGTCAACGATCGATTCGAAGTCGATATTTAAAGAAAATGTCTAATAAGTTGATATAACTTGTTGTTCCTCATCTCACAAAAGATAACTACCAAAGTTGAAGTACCAAGATGAAGGAATTGATGATCTCTCAAGACACATGGGAGATCGTTGAAAAAAATTCGAGATAGGAAAAGATTGGAGCAGATAAACGTCAACGGAAAGGGATCACTTTGACGATTTAAAAACAAGAGATAGATTTGCTCTTTTCTTAATATTTAGTGAAATTGATAAAGATACTTTCGACACCATCAGAGGTACAATAACAAAATATGTTTGGGATATTTTATAGAAAACATATGAAGAGAGAAAGACAGAGACAACTCACGAAGTCATGGAGTTCAAAATAAGAAATAGAAGGAATTCAAGAAATCTACGAATTCAAAAAAAAAAAAAAAATAGAAGAAGTTTAAGAAATAGAAGACTTCAAAAAAGATCAACTCATGAAAGACATGGAAATCCATGAAAACAAGATTTTAGAAAGAGAAGAAAGAAGAGGAGAAGAACAGGAAAGGAAGAAGAATAATGAAGAGAAGAAAAATACGCAAGAGATAAATAGGAAGAAAGAGAAGAAACGAAAAAAACGAAAGAGAAGAAAGAAGCAAAAAGAGAAGAAAAAATGAAGGATGAGAGAAGAAGATGAAAAAGAACAAGAGGAAGTAAAGAAAGACAAGAAGAAAAGAAACAATCGTGATGAACAATCATAATTAATAAGTGATAGTTAAAACAATGAAATAGGGCAAAACAATATTGATTTTCTAAGTGTAGAAAATCAAGCACTTCAATTCATATTCGCAACAAAAGTTAAAAAAAAAAGTGCAAAGTGGAGAGAACTTTCGAAGAAGTCATAAAGATTAGTGATTGACACTGTTTTGTTACACTTTTATACTTCTATTTATCTGTTTTATTCATAAATAATACTATTCGAGTATTTTTAGTGTTTTTGTGCAGAAATTAGATTTTGAATATAGAATAAATAAAAGAAACTCAAAAGATGGAATTTTATAAACCTAAAACCCAACTAGATTAACTCAGATTCATATCTGCATGTGAGCAAATTAAACAGTTAAAAACGAATCAAATCAAATAAAAATTATGGAGAATTAAATGATAAAAACTAATCAAGTCAAAGATTGTAGAGAATCAGGTGATTCAATCAAGTGATTAAAGCAAATCAAGTCAAAGATTGTAGAGAATCAAGTGATTAAAGCAAATCGAATCCAAAATTGTGCAAGATTTTCACCATATTTATTTTGATCTTTTGCACCCCTCTCTTTCGGCTTTAAAAGGAGTGGGAGTTCCTGGGTTATGAGTACCCCATATTTTATAGAAAAATTGTAGAAGTTGTTGAAGTTTCTTGCTGTTCTTCAAATTCATCGGTGTAAGTTTCTTTTAATTAATAAAAGTCATTATTTTTAGTTGATCAAGTTTTGTTCTTCTTTCATGAGTTCATTTTGCTATTGTATTTATGTTATTCTTGATCGAATTATGAGTAGCTAAATCTTAGAAAGTATCTAAGTTAGATGAAACTAGATTAGTAACTTGTTAACTCATCTATATCTCTTTATTTTGTACTTCAATGAAAATAAACACAAGATTATACTAAATTTAAAATAAAATAATTCTTAGATAATTAAATTTTGATAGATCATATATTGTTAAATAATAATTTATACTTAAGATTGAAAATTTAAGGTTATCATGTTTAGATCCATTTAATTTTAGTTTATATTTCTTATAATTGTTGATTTAATCTAAATTGATAGGTTATTATATAATCATGTATAAATTATGCTTTAAGGAAATAAGTTGATAATTATAATGATTATTCTTAGAGAGATCTAGTTAGTTTTCATGTTATTAATCTAGTGAACTCAAACTTAAATGGTTGTTGTTTCTCAAATTGTTAAAAATCTTTAAAAACAACAAACATCTTTCTCTTTATTTCTCAATTCGTCTAAATAAGATTATTAAACTAGAGATAATTATCTTCCTTGAGGATTTGACCCACAAAGTATTTCGATTAGACATCATATGCTTACGATAACACTTTCAAAAGTCACAACAATTTGCAAAAAAGAGACGAAACATCTTATCTTGTAAGACGACCACATCATCAAGGAAGAAGACAAAAGTCACATCAAAGAAGAACACCACGTCCATCATCAAGAAAAGGTTCAAGACGGAGTCTAAGGCCAAAGACAAGAAGAGAAAAGAGTAATTTTATTTGTTACAAAAGAAGATATAAAAGTAAAAAGTTTTGATAAAAAGCAAGAAAGAAATATTCTATAAAAAGTTAAAAGAGAAATTATGAGTGAAAAAGATAAGATTATTCATTGAATCGAATGGGTATTCTTACTTTGATATGTGGAAAGCTAGCAAAGATTAAGTGAAAAAAAAAGAACTTAAAAGGAGCTGATAACACATTACAGCTACAACAATTATGAATTTATTTTTATCAAAGTTTACATATGACATGACACTTCTATAACCAGCAAGTGAAGAATGAGGAGAAAGTATGAGATCAAGCTAATATTTTTGCTAAATTATTTTAGGACACTTTTATAAAGCTATGAGGATTGCTATACGTGCGTTTTATGGAAGTAATGAATTAAGAGAAGATGTTGAAACTACAAGTCAATTTCAAACCATTTTAGTAAGGATTTTCGTCAAAGTTGAGTTAAACTAGAAATATTTATTTAGAAGAGTTTCAATTTCTTTAAGAGTGAAGGTCTAATTATGATTGTAATAGAAGTTTCTATTTCTTAGAGTTTCCATTAATACTAGTAGTATTTAGTTATTAGAGTTTGAGTATGAGTAGTACATTTGAGAATTAGTATTTCTATAAATAGAGAGAATTAGTATTTCTGTAAATAGAGCAGGCTCAATTTTGCATGAAAAATTACAAGAGAAATTGTATGAGAAATTATCACACTCAATAAAATAAAGTAGTTATTTTTCTTCCTCCATAGATTTCTCTCTTCTCATATTTCCTTTATCGGAACATCAACAGATGAGCCTACAGATATATTGAAAATTACATGTATTTTCTGTAAATATGAGAACTTGATATACTCCTCTTCTAATACGTGTACATTCTTGTTTTAAGAAATCACAACTAGATCACAGATTCACAGCTAAAGCATGATCCAAACCCTTCCCAATCAATTACAGGCAAAAAAAAATCCTTGGTTCCTCCATCAACAAGCTGCAAATCATGAAGGTAGGCTGCACAAGGACCGCAGGCTATCGACAATGTCGCCAATGAGGCTGTGCGAGCCTGCGGTGCCAGCAAAAGGCAGATGCTTTGGTGCTTCAGCGCGATCAAAATAGAACGCACCTGATGTCAATTTATCCTTTGGTTGTAAAGCCACCAAACAACTGTATCTGCTCCTTCCTTGCTCGTTCTAAGCTTTCCTGACATTCTGACATTTATTTATTTGAAAAACAGTCAATACTAGTGACGTTGAATGTCGCAGAATTGATCAAAAGAAATGAATTGAAGAGAGGGGGAAAAAAAATGAATTTACTTCTCATTGAGACGAGGCAAACTTTTTGCTACACCAGGCGTTTCGGCCCAACCAGGGTGCATTGAGTAGAAACCAACTCCCTTGTTGCCGTATATTTCCGCCCATTTCTCAGTTAATGCCACCTGAAATAAGAGGGCAAGAACAGTTTTTCTAGATGTTAACTACCAGTCAAATAGACAAATAGGGATCAGATCAGACATACATTTGACAACCAAACCCCATAGGTTTGTTTTTATACTTGAAACCATACAGCAGCAGCAGCAGCAGCAGCAGCAGCAGCAAAGCTTTTCAATCCCCAACAAAAACTAGAACAGATTTCCAACTCTAGGCCCCAAAACGTATAATCAAGCAAAATCTGTTGAACACACTTGATGCGCCCACTAATCCCTTAGCCCCTTGAGATTTCATTGGCTTGCCGAGCCAATTTAGTTCTCTTTTGCAGTCGTGCAACAAAAAATGATCTTATTTATATGGGAGTGGTAAAAAATATTCTTCTAAAAATTCATACACAAAACAAAAAAGAAATATGAAAATACACTAGCATAAGAAATATACATTAGATTTCTTCCTATATTTCACTTGTGAAGTGTCATGTAGTTTAACATTGAAAAACCATTGTTACATCATTGTTTTCAACACTAGTTTTCCTTCTGTTCTCATGATTGAAATAGGAAACTACATTACTAATAACTTTCCATCATAGGTCAAATTAGGCATTGTAATTCGAAGTCCTGTTTTCATATCTTAAGGATATTAAACATATAATGTTTTATAAGCATGTACGCTCAAGGGGAAGTATTCTTAATAAAAATGATGAGGTCTTATGTATTAAGCATATAATATTCAGAAAGGACCTCACATTTACTAACCTGAACTCTCTTGTTCCGAGCATATTGCATTGTCCCGTCAAACTTGCTTTCACTAAACTGCAGCAAGACAACTTCGTCAGAAATGGATGCTCAAAACCTGAGAAGATAATTGTTCAGATTCCAATAAACCAACTAAAATCTACAAATAACTAATGCAAATCAGGAAGAAAACATTGTTTGGAGGTAACATGATGTTCCGGATTGTTTCAACTCCTTTTATCGGGATAACTGTAATTATCTGACTACTGCTATGGATGATTATGAGGCTTCCCTGGAAAGTCAGGGTAAATATTAGGGACACAAACCATATGACAAATGAGCTTTGTAGCCTTGTGCAATAGTTTAATATATGGTACAACTTAAATACCTTATAACAACAATAATAAAGCATGTATCCCAATATTTTGGGGTTGGCTAATACAACTTATTTACCTTCCAGGGAAAAAGAGAGTGATTTCAGGAACTTCCAGAAAATCAAGACCAGTATTAAAACTTGGTTTCACAATTCGGTGCTATTTAACTGATAAAGTAGGCTAACATTAGGGCTGCTATCGTGACACGGGAGCGGAAGCGAACGAAGCCGGCTTGAGCTCATTCTAGCGCCAATGAACCCTGAAAGGATCTTTCAGGTAGATTTACCTACTTGAATCTACGAGCACAACATTTGAATCCACGAGCAAAGATAGGCAGTTCGAATCCAAGAGCAGTAGAGAGAGAAACTCAATAATTTATTGATCAAAGTTGAATAATTGTTGAATATAAAATAAAGAATACAAGGGTTTTTTATGGGCTTACAAAAGAATCCTAATCTATTTAGGAAATCTAAATTCAAAAATAAAGAAAGATAAAATCAATCGGAGTCCAATTTGAATCCAAAAACAAAATCCTAAACTAACTCAGAATTGGGCTGATACGCGTCTGGCAGTCAATCGCCAATACGCGTCTGGCGGTCGACTGGGCGGTCTTCTCAGCATGGTCGGGCGGTCGGGTGTCAACTGGCTAAGATACTTAGATCTCTGTTCTTGGTTTCTTCTCTGTTTCCTTCCCTGTTATAAGTTGATCGACCGGGTGGTAGACCCGATGTCTTCAGCTAATTTTATCGATCAACCGGGCAGTCGACCGAGACCTATGTTTGATCTTCTGTTGAGTCTGATTTTCTGGCTCTGCCTTCTTACATTAGCCCCTCCCTCTTCAAAAGAACTCGCCCTCGAGTTTCGACCAAATTGATTGCATTGGGATACGAATGAAGACGCATTTTCTTGTGTAGATGTTGGGGTAGGTGGAATTTGTCTCATGGCAACTCTTTTGCCCTTCCAAGTGAACACACACACACACACATATATATTCTCTGTACCTTTGTGAATAGCGTCAACATCATATTGTCACGGCGTTTCCAAAAGAATATGACATTTGTCCATATCGACAACATCACAAGTAACAGAATTTTGATAGAATTTGCCAATGGAAATAGGAACATGACATAAATCTGTTATCTTAATGCAGGGGCCTTCTTGATCCAACCAATAGCACAGGGATGATGATCTGGCTCCGTCTCTAACTTCAAATGCGAGGAGGGGCAAAATCTCACAACGGAGAATTTCGGCTCCCGTAGGACAATCAAGAAAGGCCCGTGGGCAAGTCTGCATTGACACTTTCGAGTGGGAAAATCCCATTAGCGGAGTGTACAGACACGATCCTCCGAATGGGGGAAATCCCAGCAGCAAAGGGATCGCGTTTTCACCGCCGAGTGGGGGAAATCCCATCAGCGGGGCGTGTTGATGAATGAATGGATGTCGTAACCGCTTCCAAGGGGAAATCCAATCAACGGGGCGTATAGACGGATGAATATACTGTAAAAGTTAGGAGCATAGAATAATACTTTATTCAAAAATGCAATGCATAAGGCTAGGATTGGAAGGAATTACACTTTGTATGAAATGGTATTCGGGAGTCAGTTGATCCTCTTTTACTGAGAGGAACAAGTTCTACTCCTGAGGAGGTTGAGTGTTCGACTACCTAAAATTGCCTCGGGAGCGAAGACGTATCTTTAAGAAAGCCCTATTGGATGAGCTCTTCTAAGTACTTTCGGAGGACCCAATAATGGATGGTTTGGTGCCCTTTACATTTGTGGTAGGAGTAGTATTCCTCTGACCCGGGAAGTGAGGGATTATGCTGAATCGGTTTCGGGCGTCTGACCCACGGCTGATCTTTGAAGGTGTTGAAGACTTCGTTGATTGAGAGCTTCAACGGAGTGAAGCGTTTCACCGATCTGTAGCTTTGGAATAGACTTGGTGGGAGGATAGGGAGCACATATTTCTTGTAAGAAGGTTGCCCCTGGTGCCGATATTGTGTGTGGTCAGGAGTTTTGTGAGTAGACTTCGACTTTGCTCCACCATCGCTTGGTTTCGCAGAGTGATTGAAGGAAGCCTTCATCGCTTCTTCTACCTGGATGTAAGGTTGAGCTCGAAAAATTACCTCGCTTATCTTGGCGATGTTGTGCTTCAAGAGGTGTTTGTATAGGGGGGTGCGTGACCTGCAGTCCGCTGATGAATGCGAGTAGGAGATCTCCTCACCACAGTTGGAGATTTTAGTCAGCTGGCTCTGGAAGAAGTTGATGTATGACTTGAGACTGTCTCTCGGTCTCATCTTGAAGGAGAAGAGGTGACGGTTATTTCTCTTGGCTTCTTGGCGAGAGGCGTACTGTGTGAGAAAGCCCCCGTGACCTCTGAGAATGTAATGCCCCGCCCCAACCGGGTATGAAGACTCTACTGCAACGTATATACGCAGGGCGAAAATACCCTCACATACGTACGCTAAGCATAACAGTACAGTCAGGAATTATAGTACGGAAGCACAATGGTAATATACATTCTAATATTACAGTCCAAGTACAGTGTTATCATAACATGTGATCCAATATTACATGAATATTACATCACTGGATCGTACAAAAAATATGAATTACAGGAGATTAATAAAATATGAAACTGGAACATGCTCTTGAGTTGAATAGGAATCCCAAAAGTCAGATAAAGGAGATGGATCTGGAAGATCATTTGATACGTTCTCTAAGCATCTGTCAGGTTCCGATCCTGGGACTTGCTACGCTTCTGTTGCGCACTCCGATAAGCAACAGAACTTCACTCACGTCCAAGCTTCAGAATCTAGACATGCAGGTCCAGGGTTATCAAGATGCAACCCAACGAGTACATAAGAAAGCCAAGTGGCACGCGCAAAAGCAAATACACATGTACCGAAAATAGATGGAATTACGTGAAATCATGTCCAAATTATATCAATAAAAGCATATGTAATTTATCATCGATATACATATAATGTAAAGGTATTCAAAACCAATTGCATAAACTCAATCTCTGAATCCATGAGATTAGTACGCAAGGGGATGATCCAAACAAGAAAACCCTCATCTATATATCATATATCTCACTTCACCATCAACTGAGCGTATACAACCAGAGTTGCTGAGAGTTGGGATGTCAGTAGTGTTGCCATGTCATGTTATGTCAGTGGAATCTTGTTCAGTACAGGAGTTAAGTCAGTAGTATGTTTATTATTATTAGAACTCGTCCTACTCAGATGTCTAGGTATGTGCCCTAGCGTCCCAGTTCACATACATCCACATAAGAGTAGTCTGAGATTGGTTATTGGAAACTGATGAGAAATCAATGTATCATGTTCATAATGAACCCCGTACATGCCCGGAACAACGACCTCAGACAGTTGAATATGGCCTCCAACCCACGCCGCTAGGTGCAAGCAGTACAAAGAACAGTAGGATCAGAACAGGGTGTCATTACACCCCACTGGAACTCCTGTGACCTCAGGTAACCCAAATAGTGTTGCAACATCGAGCCATTATGAAGACGTACTTATTGAAGTCCATCAGTTTCTCCCGATCCAATGTAAGTTGTATCTTTATTAGAGATGTTCAGGATTATTTCCAGTTGAGTTTCACGATATTGATTTACGGGGAAACAGTAACATGGGAGATGTGAGATTCTAAAGGTGGCCCCCGAAGATTCAAGAGGTGACCCCCATCACAAGGACGCGTGATGTGACACTTTATTCTGCGTAACACTTAGTTTCACACATCATATCAGTAACAGGAGTATCATAAGCAAGTCCGTGTGCAGGATTCAGTAATACAGTATTCAGCAATCAGGAATTCAGTAATATCCCCGTAAAAGCAATATCTGTGAATCTTGTAGTAAATCTGTTTAGAATTTACGGTACCGAATCAAGAGTGAATCAGGAGTATTTGTCTTGAGTCAGGAATCATGGTATCGTATCAGATGTTTATATCAGGTCTGATATATAGTCGGATACAAATAATATGTCCAGTCAAGTCTATAGTCAGTTATAATACGGTATCAGAATTATCAGACGTCAGATAAGTTACAAGCATCCAATGTATCTCAGGACTATTTCATATCAGGTATTTCAAACTTTTCACAATCATAAATATATGATAAAATAGTGTTATTGCAAAGCGCACAAACACGCAAAGCAAGCAGCGCTGGGGCTAGCTTAGCGAATAGTGTTTAGTCACTAAAGCGCTCGGTGAAATTTCCGAAACAACTCAGTCTTAATATGCGAGTCTAAAATCCGACAGAGTTCCGCCTTAGCGAGTCTAGTGAATAAAGCGCTGAGCGCTAAATACGCCTACCAAGCGTTGCTAAAAACAAAGCTAAGTTGTTAATAAACCTCAGAGAGGTTAAAGCCCAAAGGCTTTAGTATGGAACCGCAGAGCGGTTAAGCCCGAAGGTTATATAAGTACCTATAGAAGGTGTCAGTACCATACACAGCAATCAATAGTATAATAATCATAACAAAGCCACAAGCTCCATATTGTGCTCTTGAGCTGGGGACCCTCTGCCCCCAGTCACCACGAAACCCGAAAGTAATGAGTGACCTGAAAAGTGATTTCTCGGATGATATTCCAAAACGGATAGAGCATCCGAGGCATGGAACCCCCTATGTGGCTACAACGAAACCCTAATGGTAATGGGCGGTGCCGATGGCCTGTTACCCTTGGATAACCAAGAGGGGCCTCCCAAGACTACGATTCAAGAAGGAAAGTTCATCCCGAGGGTCTTTATCTGCAACCTGCGCCACTGTTAGTCCCAAATGCCAAAAATACAGATAATTACAGAAAATATATTTTAATTCCAGAAAATTACAGGAAATTCATAAAAATACACAGAAAAATTCTAAATGCACAAAAAAATCTTTAAAATACACATAATTTCTAAATACACAAAAATACTAAAAATATACAGATAATTCTTACAATATAGGAAAATCCTATAAATATACAGAAAATTCCTAAAATGCCAGAAAATTCATACAAATACCCAAATAATTTAAAAATGCATGGAACATGAAATATGGATGCACGTGTATAAATATACGTGTACATGTGTGTATGTGCACATATGTAAGAAGGGGAGAGTACTCGCCTATATCGGGAAAATAGCCGATACCACGTGCACGTATGAGTGGGTGTGCGTAGGCAGCCTAAGGGGCTAGTCGAATCTGGTAGGGAGGTGAGGGAGTGGTGGGGTGTTGTTTTTAGAGAGAGAAAATGGTGTAGGAAGTGATTGAAGTGGAATTTTATGATGTGGTAAGTTGTGGGAAGTGGAGGAGAGGGAGAGGACCTCCCCAAGTGCTGGCGCCCAAGTCTGAGGTGGAGTGAGAAAATGAAGAGAGAAGGTGAAAGGAGAAGAGAGAAAACAACATTTTAGGGATTGTTAAATAGAGGGAAAATAGGAGAAATTATGGGATATAGAGGATAATGAGGACCTAGATAGGGTAACCGGCTATGGAGTGGAGGGACGTGAGAGAAAATGTAGAGAGAAGTTAGAGAGAGGAAAGAGAAAGTGTCATTTTAGGGGTTTTTAGTGGGAGAAAAATTATGGGGAAAATATGGGGGTTGCGTTTAGGCCTATGGATCATATTAAGATGATGGAGAAGTGGCCATAAGGTTATAGGATTTTTGTAGGATTTTTAGAGTGAAATGAAATGTTTTTGGAGAGAGAAATGGAGAGAAAATGATGGGGAAAGGATGAGTTCGGTTTTGGGGTGATAAAGATGAGTGAGAGAGTGTTCTAGAGTGGGGAAAGCTTGCATGAGAAGCTAGGGAGGTGGCTTCCGTGGGAAGCCATGGAAGTGTGTAGAAATTTGGAGAAAAAGAAAAAGAAAAAAAAGGGAAAAAGAAAAGAGAAAGAATTAGAAATGCAAATATGAGATTGTTGGGAGGTTATGTGTAAATGTCCCTTAGAAAAATATTCAAAAAAATGAGAAAAAATTGATAAGGATTGAAATTAGAAAGAAAAGAAAAGTAAAACAGAAGGAAAGAGAAAATATTTATTTAAATAGATAAATAAATGAAAAATATTGGAATTTTCTGGGACAGATTCTAGGTTCAGTCTAGAAGCTTGTGCAAAAAATTCGGCTTGATTTGAAGAAAAAACGCACATAAAATGATGCAATTACGATCGACGTATTGAAAACCATAAAAGAATACGGATTAGGGTTTTGGGGTATTACAGAGAAGTTGTAGAGGGAGCGAAGTGGTAAAGAGTAGACCAATCTAATGTTGCGTCGTTCAGACTGAATGGAAATGTGAGGCACATGACCGGGTCATTGCGGGAGTAGATCGCCATTTTGTCTCGGATGTGCCGGATGTGCTGGACTTGATTACTCGCTCCGGAGTAGCTATCGAAAGTGGGAGTCGAAAATTTTTTCTCGAAAATTCACACTACTGGATATCTTCGGAGAGAGGAGAGTCGTGGATGTGGGTAGTTGGGATTAGGTGTTGAGGCAGTTTGGCCTCCATAATCTGCTTCTGGATCAGCTCATCGAGGGCATGAAGATTCGAGGATCTGTCGCTCTTGGGGTCGCCCTCCGTTTGCGTAAAGTTGTTCTGGAGGGCTGCAACTTGGGCCTAGAGCTGTTGGTTGAGTAGTTTAAACTTTTCTTGTTCTCAGCTGATGTTCTCACAGTCGAGCGCCATTGTTCTCACTTACGATCAGATTGCAGTTGTCGTTCCTTCATTTACTCTCTCATCTCGTTGAGCATCTGAAAGAGTTAGTATTCTCGTTGTTGAGACGATTGTGTATCTGCGAAAAGTTCCTGTAGTGAGATGGAGCCGGTGTCCTCGGTATACGGTTGATTGCTAGTTGATAGGGAGACCTTATCCCAAGTGGTTGCAATGGTCGTGCCTTTGAAAGTTGCATCCTTGGCGATTTGCTTTCGTGGGGCCATCGTTGAATTGGAAGAGAATTTTTTAGGAAAGTTATTGGGGGAGAGATCTTGAGTGTAGGGACTCAGATTTCAATGAAAGCACCAAAATGTAGAGAAAAATTTCTTGGGGGAATTTATCTACACTCAATTTGTAGGGGAGAGAGAGTAAAACAACGCAAACACCAGAGAATTTACGTGAAAACCCGCAAAAGGAAAAATTACAGTACCAAAAGAGAGATTCCGTTAAATCAAAGGGATTACAAGGAGTTCTCAGCACTCTATTACAGGTCCAATTCTCTAGGGTTCCTCCTATTTGATGGAGGTCCAAGTGTATAAATACCCTGCACATCATAACCAAAGGTGCAGATATTATGAATCTCCATAACAGTAAAATTTGCACGTTGGGATTTCTTCACCATAACTGCTCGGGTTATGCCCGTGATTATTGGGAGTGATTTCTGCTGCCATCTGTAACCGTCCGCGTTGGAGTAGGGGTTGTTGCAGAGTTCATAAACATAGGATGATCTGGTGACGTAACCGACTCAGTGAATTAAGAGAGTCCTGCTTGCTGAATTGAAGATGAAATCAATGAGGTTAGTTGTTGTAGATGTCTTACTCGGAGCGGGAGGAGTGACCTCGAGAACGACTGGGTGGTGCTCAAGAAGGTGTTCGAGTATGGAAGTTCTTGGGACGGAGATGTCCTCGGAAGGAGGAGTTGCCTAGGGAACGGCTGAATGGTGGTAGGGAAGATGCTCTGCTGGCATGTCTTGTTGTCTGTTTCGGGCATTCCTGATGAGGTAGGACACGTGTCGCGATCCTGGTGCAGATCAAAATCCGACCACTACAATGGGTTATGTAATTATAACTGATATGATAATGAGAAAAACTTATATTTTTAAATAAATCAATTCATTTTAGTAATGAGTTGGACATAATAGAAACATATTTACTATTATTAATATTAGTATATTTATTTATTTATTATTTAAGTAACATGTATTTTGACGGGTCCAGGTCGGGTAACACAATCACTACCCGTCCCAACCCCAATGACTATCGGGTCCGGGTTGGGTCTAAATGAAAGATACCCAGACCCTACCCGATTTTATGAATGAGTCTAAGTTTTAGACCCAATATATACCCACTCATAAGCGGGTATAGTACGGGTCTGGGTCAGGTCCGGATAGTGGGGAGTTTTAACAGCCCTAGCTAACACATTCATTCTGTGTGTTTGCGTGCCCATAGGTTGGTCTAGCCTCCTTGACTAGAACACAAATTTGTTGTCTCATGGGTACAGTACTACGCTGGAATCTAATGAAAGCAGGTGGCATTTAAGCCTCCTTATTTCTCATCCAACCTTGGATGCTTGATTTGATGATTCCGGCGACTCCCTCCTGAATTACCCTCCCTGCCATATCTTCTTTAATCAAATGTCTTGAGAATATAACTGACCTGCCACAACACCAGAACAACCTAACTGAGTGATGCTGCAAGTTGTGTCCCTAAGTCCTAAAATAATGCATCAAATCCTCCACCGAAGTCCAACCCTACCATGCAGCCCAAATACTATTACACATGAACTTTTCCCCATCCTTTATTAATTGACACCATAATCCACCACTAAATACTCATCTCACTTGCAACAAACAAGGAAAGAAATGAAACAAACAAGTCAACGAAAAGAGGGGGGTGGGGGTGCTTGGGGTTGTTTGCACCTAGTATCAAACAAACGTCAGGATGGGACTTAATTTACCTACTTGCAATGACATACTGATATCAAATTATACAACAACTGACCCATATTTGCACCAGTCAAACAGATGTAAGTGGACTTTGACATAGGCTTACCTGCATGCAACTCACAATACAATAACAAAAACTGGGAGGAAACAATAAGCTTTTAACAGTGATTCCCAGATCAATGATATTGCAACATAATATGATGTTCAACTACCAATGGGGAGCGGATACTTCCCCCTAAAAGATTATGAGGGCACCCCACAAATTATTACAAGTGTGCCATTATTTTTTTTGACAATTTCACCTTAGTGAAAAGTCCAAAATGCCCCTTTCTTCTACCTCCTTCCTTCTTCCTTCCTCTTCTCCTCCTCCCCCCTCCCCAGCCTCCCCATCCCCCTCCCTCCCCGGCCGCCCCCTCCCCCCCTCCTCCCCGTCTCCTCCTTACCCCTCCTCCTCCGCCACCTCCCCCCCGCCTCCCCGTTTCCTCCTTCCCCCGCCCCCATCCCTGGCCTCCTCTTCCTCCTCCTATCCCCTCCCTCATCCCTGGCCTCCCGCCCCCCCCCCCCCCCCCCCCAAAAAAAAAAAAAAAAAAAAGATCTGGCTATTCGGCCAGATCGGGGGGTGGGGGTGGAAGGAGGGGGAGCAGGGGATGGGGGAGGAGGAGAAGGGGGGAGGTCAGGGGGAAGGCGGCGGTCGTCGACGAGGGAGGGGCGAAGGTGGGAGAGGAGGAGGAGAAAAAGAGGATAGTTTGTTTTTTTTTTTTTTTTTTTTTTTTTTTTTTTTTTTTTTTTTTTTTTTTTTTGTTTTTTGTTGGGGGGGGGGGGGGGGGCTGGGCTTTATCACATTTGTGGGTGACTTAATCACTGGGGTGCCCTAATCACATTTTGGGGTGGAAATATCCGCTCCCCTACCAATGGCTGGAAGGTAGGTATTGATTTATCTTTTCTGACTAAATAAAAATTATGTGCCTCTTCACAACTTAAGGCTCAACATCCATTGCAAAGTCTATTCTTGCAAATATTCTGAATACCTTGTTACTCATGAAGATCATATTGCTAGCTTTGTAAAATATTAATTAATGATCATTATCTTATTGGTTCATATTGGTCCACGAGTTATTCTTATGAATCTCATCTTTAAAACTGGTAAACAATATATCTGACAACAAAGTTTTATGTAGTGATAGTTGTACATGACGACGTTGGGATGTTCCAAAGGCAGATATGGAGGACTTTAGGAACCCAAATGTGAGAAACTTCCTCAATCTTTCAAGAATACCGTCAGTTTGTTTCAACCAGAATATTGAAGATTAAACAAACTCAAAAACCATTAAGTGTTTATCAGAAAGAAAATGAAATGCTTAAATTTGCAAAACTTCAAATCATGAGTAACGCTTTAGAAAGTTGATAGCACAAAGAGCAGGCACACTGTTGATTTAGCAAAATTTCTTCATCAAGGATGCAAAATGTGCATAAAAATCAATAGGCCTTCATAATTGTTATGCAGCCCTTTCTTGATTGTTCTGTCTAAACCATGGTTTAAATTCTCGGCATCAGCATCGATATTGGCCAATGATTTTTAATATCAATATCATCAATATTGCCTGTCAATATCGGTAGATATCAGCCAATATCGACAGTATTGGCCCCGACATTGGCCAATACATATGGTTAATATCATATTAGGTACATCAAAACATGATATGATATTGCTGATATATATCGTAGTCGGCCGATATTTGAAACCATGGTCTAAACCATATGCAGACAGGTTATACAGAGACTATTTACCTGCAAATCTTTGGTCAGAGGAGCTGTGTACATCCCACCTGAAGAAACCGTAATCACTCGAGCATCAGGTGCAGCTTTCTCCAATAATGGCATCAATAGTTCTGTCATAGTATAAGTTGCTGCTACGTTAACAGCAAAGTTCAACTCCAATCTGGTAAAAGATGATAAATATAAAATCCAAACAATTAGCTTTCCAACATTGAGAAATACTTAATGAATAAAACAAGACCTCAGAAGTGATTTGAATTCTTTATCTTTCTCTCTCTTAAGAGTTTGAACTGTATCTGGAACTTCATATGGAAAAGATGTGTGTCATATAATAGAATATGACAAGACACGTACCCTTCTGATGTTGTCACTCGATTATGCTCAAGTAAGCCCGCATTGTTAATCTAAATGCACAAACTTAGTCAGTGATCAATCTTTCATTGAATTTTTTAAAATTACTTTCCAAGGTAAATAAAGCATTGATATATAATTTTTTCATAAGAACAGTGGGGAGTCGCATGTAAATATAATTAAAAAATAACGTATAAACAAAGGTAACCAGCACAAAACTTGACCAAAATCATAGGAACAACAAGATATTATGTGATTGCTTCCATCTACAGAGCACATTTTGTTTCTAAACAAACAAACAATGGTAGAGCATATTTATTCCGATGGTTGACTAAAGCAAGCAATACTTACTAAGACATGAAGTGGTTTATGCTCTGAGGAAAACTTGGATGCAAATGCCTTGACGTCACTGATGGAAGAAAGGTCACAAACCTGCCACGAAAAAATTAACATAAGAAGGAAAAAAACTGGCGTATCATAAGTATATTTTATTCAACATAGAGTAAGTTAAACTGAAATTAGTTAGGAACTCAATCAGCATTCAACCTGAAAAGTCACATACCTTCTACAACCATCTATTTAAAGACAGAAGAAACAACATAGAAGTATCTTAACACTAAAAAATTAAAATACCTTGAAGAACATACCTCCAGATGGATATTAGGATTACTTGTTGTTGATTGTAATTTAGCAAGGGCCTCCTCTCCCCTCTCCTTGCTACGACAGACCATGTACACAGTTGCACCGCTGGGTATAAGATTACACAAAGCTCGTGTGAGGACAACTCTTATTGAAAAGGAACCAAAATAAACAAAACTTAATATAAATCACTCATCACAAAAGGAAAAGCAATACCGTGATGCAAGACCCTCAGCAGTCGCATAGCCAATTCCAGAATTGGCTCCAGTCACAATGCAATTTTTTCCATCCATCTGAATTTGCATATCTTCAGCTTTGAATCTTTTGGAATGCTCCCTGGGATATATACTCAAATATAAGGAATTATGCCAAGATCTGCAGTCAATAAATTTCAGTACTTAACTCTTGGATTTTTAATTATTCCTGTCCTTACATCTGTTTCAAAAGAAAGGAAGTAGTAATAATGTGAAACATGTTTGTGTGTTTGGAAATCAGTGATAATATTACTAAACTCACTCTTCACCAACAAGTTACGATCGCTGGGTATGAAGGATTAAAACTAATTACGCAGTAGATGGATTAACAAAAGAACATGCACGAGCTATTTAATTTCAAATTTGGATAAATTATAGATAACAACTATGTTATGCAAGAAAATTCTACCATTAATATCAAACTAGTGTATCACAAGTAGTAGATATGCACACAATCTCACTTTTGTGGACAACAGTTAAGTTGATAGAAACACAAAGATTAATTAACAGCTCGAAATAACTTATCGAAATCAGAAACATACTTACTGAAGCTCATGTTTCACCGCAGAGCCCTTGTGATGTCTGTTGGATACGTAGCTCTGGCTTTCACGATTTCAATGCCATGAAAATCGCTCAAATCGGGCGCTGGATAGCTAAGGAACGGCCGGAAAAAAACAAATCTAATATGTTAACGGATTGCTCTACTCTAATGGGTCTGGAACTGTCGCAGTCAGGTCGGGGTGCATTGTATAGTAGGATCCGGGTCGAGCAGGTTGGATCTATTGACTTGCAGGTCGGGTTGTGAGCAGGAAACTGGGTTTGAGATCACTCAAACCCGATCCGACTGAATCTAGGGTTTCATGTTCCTCTCTTCTTTGTAGCTCTGAGGAAGACGATGAAGTCTTCGTCGCCAGGGCTGACGTCGGGGGATCGGGGTCGTAAGAGGACTTCGTCGACAGCGGTGGTGACGGCTGTTGGTGGGTCAGTTGGAGGAGAGGAAAGAATGAGAAGAAGAAGATGACGAGGAGGAGGACAACCAACGGCAACTGCGGGTGCAGGAAAGAGGATGGCGATGGCTTGGCAGGGAAGTAGAGGAAGAAGAGAGGGGGCGTTGCCGACTAGGATTAAGGCTAGGTAGGGTTTAGGGAGAGAAGGACGAAGGAGGAGGAACAGTGTCATTTGCTATTTTTTTGGATTTTTGAGATTTTTTTTAGTTTTTTTTGTCAAATGAATTAAAAAAACAGAACTAAAGTTTTGGAGGGGGAGGAGGAATGAGATATGCTAGTTAGAGTTTCACACTCCTAAGCTAAGATTTCTCTAGGGTTTCACACTCAAAGAGAGAATTTGAGAGAGATGATAATCTTACACAATTTTAAAGAAAATTCCATAATAATCATCATTCATTAATAATCTAGCACTTGAGCTTTTTTATAGGCTTTACAAAATCATAGTTCCAAATTACATCCGATGTGATACTAGACTTAAAAAAGAAAAACAACAACAAAAGAAAACCTAAATAAAAAGAAAAAAAATTACATGACTACTAAAACACTGGAACCACATCGAGTCATCGTGTCTTCTCCATCGATGATATACGTGTCAAGGTCGTGGCTGGATGTCCACATCAAGTAAACGAAAATGTTTTTTATTCAAGAATAGAAAAGGAAACAATATGACTATAAAAAGTAAGCATAAGTCATATCCCATGGACCCATACATTTGCATTGAGTTTTATCAATAATTCATTATTTGTCAATGTTCAGAGGCACATATCTACGATGGAGATGGTCTTTGCATCATTTTTAGTAAATCCAAATCCCCAAGAACTTTATAACAACTGCAAACAAGATCCTCAGCATCTTAAACCATCAAATGGAGTTACAAAATCATGAGTAAAATAATAACAGGAACTCCAGTTGTGAATATTAGGGAAGTCATTCGACATTTTCTTTACCCCTAGCATGAACTTTAGATCATTTCTTCTTCTACGATGAATGTTGCTTATTTCTCCTTGCCGCTAAGAATCATAGTATTTCCATAACAAAATCATCATACAAGACTTCTCCAATCAAATGTGATTGGTTATGTAGATCAATTCCACAGTATGAAGGGTCCACAGAAGTTTGATGAAATTATTCGATTGTTTGTCAACCTGATTCAACTCTCAAAGTTTTGGTGCCCAATTTTTGGTCAAAGAAACTAATGAATGAGAGTCATCGTAGCAAGTAGGGTCGGTCTTTCAGGTAGGAAAACATGTCCTGTTTGTTACACAGCTTAAGCTCATGAAATTGAGGACAACACTCCAGACATGGTTTGAAATCTCGGTGCCGGTACCGGTATCGGCCATAGGATTTTAGTATCGAAACCGACAATATTAACCGTTTATTAGGCATCTCATTCTATCAGCAATATCAGGTATCATTTCAGTTATATTTTTTCATATACATATATTTAGGGGTTACTGTACCTCAGTCGCCAGCTGAGAGAGTTTCTCAGCCGGCGAGACATGGCAACATAATAGCCACTAATTTCTAATTAATTCTAACGGACAAAAATCAAACCGCCCGAGTAAGCATCGGTCACTTCAAGAATCGCATTGATGAAAATACCCTCTCACAACTTTTTACTGTAAGTAAAACTTTCTTTTGAAAAAAATACAGATCTGAAATTTTCAGTTCATCAATCCGAAAAGTTTAGTGTTCTTTTTCTAAATATTTGATCTTCTTCGTTCAAAACTTTATTTTTTCAAAAAAACATCTGATCTAGATGACGCCCAAGAAATCATCAGCGGAAAAAGGTAAATGAAAACCTAGAAACTTTTTTTTGGGTTATGTAACCCTGAATAGTTATATATTTCAGTTTCGATTCCCTTTCTATTTATTTTACAGAAAAATCCATATTTTTGTTTAACTTCAATTAAAAGTGTTTTATAAACTGAATTTATCGTGAAAATTCTGTTTTTTTCTTTAAAATATTTTTAAAATAATTTAGTTTATTTTTTTTAAAGGTTGCGACCATGGTCTCAAATAAGAGAGAAAATAGACGTTTTTTTATTTAAAGAAATAAGAATTTTTAATCCAAGTCACAGTTTAAGATGAAAAGAAAAATAGGAATTAACGATTTATTTTTTTTAATTTTTTAATTTTTTTATTCCATTTTTTGTCGACCTTGGTAGCAGTTATTTGTATAAGCGTCTTATGTTTGTGCGAACTTGGTCGCAGTTATTTGTCGTAGTATTTAAAAAAAATTTTAAAAAAATTATTAACGTCCGTTTTTTTTAAGAATATTTTTTAAAATTCTGCGACTGATGTCGCAATGTTGGCATCCGTTTTTGATTTTTTAGATTCTGCTCACAGTCTGTTCTAATAAGTTAACATAATAGAATACTGCGACCCATGTCACAGTATGAAATAGCAAATGCCCCTTCATGGTAAAATATTTTTTATTAATTAGGAAATTGCGACCTTTGTCGCAGTGTAATATAACAGTGCGACTTTGGTCGCAGTGTCTTATGTTCTGCTACGTTAGATTAATAGGACACTGCGACCACGGTCGCCGTACGAAGAAACAAAGGTTTAATTATGAATTGTAACCACGGTCTCTGTATAATATATCACTGCGACCTTGGTTGGCGTGTTTTTATCGTTTATTAAAGACTGTTGTGACCAAGGTCGCAAACTTTTTCCTTTTCAAATTGTATTTAAAAGTACTGCGACCTTGATTTTTATACTAATATTGTTAATGTTTCTGCATCTATAGGTAAGCAAGAACTGAAAGTTCGTCCTATGAGACGAGTCTAAAGCCTATGTGCGAATTCATAAGGAAATTTAAGAAGTGCATTCAGGCCGATTTTGTCGATGCAATGAAGGAGACACCGTTTGTCCAATTTTCATGGCCTTCTACAATGAGGAGTTTGGTGCTGAAAAGGACCTAAAATCAAATATAAGTGTGTTAAAATTGTAAACCAGTATGATAGGGTACAGAGACCTTTCTAATTGGGGCAAACAAATTGAGTTAACAGTAGAGAATGTTGCCCTTACTTTTGGTCTACCTATCAATGGGGCCGATTTTATTATGAATAAAACCTGTACAATGAAGGACAGGGAGTTATAAAATATTATTTTCCTAATATAAAGAAGATCACGAAAGTATCAATTGAAGAAGTTTTGGATGATCTTCTGGTCAATAAAAGAAGGAGGACTGAATTAGATGTGACCCAGGATAACAGCTTGAGCAACAATGACTTTAAATGAATTAGATGTGACTTAGGATGAACAGCTTGAGCAACAATTGAGTTAACAGTAAAAAAATTGTAGAAGTTGTATGCTTCATTGTCCGTGAAAAACTGTTTCCTAAAAAAATAATGAGCTTCCAGACATTTCTCCATGTGAATTCAGATCCTACAAAATAATTACTAAACTAAATAAATACAAATAATTAAAAATCACACATTCTGAAGACTCTGAACTATAATAACTAAAACTGCGATCAAGGTCGCAGATGTAAAGAAATCTATAACTTCTGAATAAAAGACTTCGACCATAGACGCAGTTCTCCGTATGGTCAGGTTTTTAAAAAAACATGAATAATAACTGTGAAAATTTGTCATTAGTATATACTGTGATCTTTAGTCGCAGTTCTTAAAATTTAGTATAAAATAGATATAATTGACCTGGACACGTGTCAGAACTATAAAAATAGGACTGCGACTAAGGTCGCAGTTATAAAGCTATCTTTGACAACTGGAAAAGAGTTTTAATACAAACTGCGACCGTGGTTGCAGTTCTTACAATTTAGTATATACAATTAAATAAGTGCGACTGAGATCGCATTTAACAAAACTGTGAAATTATTTCTGAAAAAAGACGTTAGTAAAAGTAATTATATTGTTCTGCAAAATGAAATCTAGGTCGCAGTTCCATATAGGCTACAAAAAATATTTTACATATAAAAATTGCGAAAAAATGATAAAATAAAAACCTCTTGATCAGCATCAAAAGATCTCAACCCTTCAATACTTTCATATTCTGAGAGGAAGTTGAATCAGATGATATATGGTTAATATTTAGATCGGGAGATAGAGATCAGGGACGACGGCAACAAGAATTGGCAGGGGAAGTGTTCTACTCCGCCGTCGATATTATAATAAAAAGAATAATTAGGTCTGCAAACCTTTAAAAAAAGAAAAAACTTGATCTAGAAACAACTATTTTTTAGAAAAAACTTTATGGCAGGAAAAGAAAAACCTAAATCTGACAACGAGCGGAAACGAAATAGGGAAAAATTAATGATATACAATAGCCAGACAAGTACCTTTACCGAGGGGCATTTAGTAATTTCACTTATTCCAATAGGTGGGCCGCAACTTATTGGTGTGGCAAATAATGTGTCACATCACCGCAGGTTGAGAGAGTCTCTCAGCTGTCGGCTGATATACATATTTCTGATATATATATATATATATATATATATATATATATTATTGAAATCAGGGGCGATATTTCAAATCTTGATCCAAAGTTATCATATATAAGTATAGAATAAGCGGACAAAATGATCAATTTGCTCAACAAAAATATATTCCCATTGGTCAGTTTGGAAAGAAGGATAAGAGGGTAAAAGTACTTTTATTCTTCTTATGCCTTACAAACACTCGAAATTCTACTTGGTGTTAATCAAAATCGACCGAGGGAGGTTTTCTCTCGTGACTCCTTCACAACCTTTGTCCGTCCGTCCGCTTCATCCGCAGAGAGCGAGCGAGCAAGACAGAGCAGCCGAAGCAGCAACGCTCCTCTCTTCCCTCTAATCTCCTCCCATCCCCCTCCTCCCCCTCCTCCTTTTTCTTCCTCTTCTTTGCCAGTGAAATTCGATCAGTTTCCCACGGCAAACGCGGTATACTAGTTTATATCTCTTATATCCAGGACCCCTCGTATACCCAACTCATTTGGAAACTTGAATAAGCTTATACTCATTTTTTGCGTATAACATTTTATGCCTCTCGGGCATAATGTCAAATGGTTATAATGAGGTATTATACTTAGTAGTGTTTTTTGGATATTAGAGGAATTTTGGGAATAGAAGAGACAAAAAGTTAGCCATAAGCAATTCCTGATTTTATTTGAATTTGCCTATTTCCAAAATTTGGAGTTCTTGGGGTATAAAAGGCATGAATTTATGGGGTCTGGTGGGCATAAAAGAATGAAGTTTATATACCCTCTTATTCCCCTCTCCACCAGGCTGAAATTTTGGTCACAAGCAATTCGCATTGAAACTTGGCATTGCTATCACCAACCTTTTCCTATACCCAAAATTCCTCGAGTATCCAAGACGTCAAGCCAAACACTGGTGGAAACATAAATTCTTAATAGACTAATACCAAAAATGGGTATAAGCTTATTGCAGTTTCTAAAGCCTAATATCTTTCAAATTAGTCTTCATTTGATACAATTTTCCAGCTAGGATGAGGCATTCCTTTGGCATGATACACAGTATTGGACTATTGGGTTAATAGTGCTACAGGGAGAATAAATAATTCCAAAATTTAGAGAACAAATACCTAAGTAAATTACTCAAAAAGAGAACAAATCATTATTGTATAAGATAAAAGGGCCTCACTGGAAACCAGATTTTGTGAATTGGGTGAACCATAGACTCCGAACGCTGCTGCTCTCCATGCCTGCGAGATTCAACCTCACTGAGTCAATAAGAAAAAAAAAAAAAAAATCAAAGTGAAGCAAATTTCAGGTGCTAAAAGATTTGTTTTTTATCATTATTAATCATTTTTTTGGTTGGGTGTCTCAAAATATGCAGGCATGATGTTCGGAGAAAAACTCAGTGAAGAATTTGCCAGAGGGGAGGGTACCTTCTGAATGAACATGATGCTGAGGCTGCGGCTGCGGATTCGAAGCGGGAGAGAGATCCTCTTGTGTTGGGATGTCCGCAGCCGGGTTTGTTCTTATCTGGTGCTTTCTTTGTTTAATTTTCCCTTCTTTTTTTTTTCCTTTTCCTTTTCCCCACTTTTGCCTTTTTTTTTTTTTTTTTTTTTTTTTGACTGTTTTGATTTTTCAGTACGACGACCATCAAGGTTTTTTGACTCGCTAAGTTTTCAGATTTTTTTTTTTTCCCCCTTCCGGTTTTCTTTTTTTTTTTTTTTTCTCTGTTTTAAATTTTTTTTTGCTTTTTTTAATAAATAACGGATTGAGTGATTTTCTCACTCGGAAAAAGCAGCCATTCTGTGATCGAATCAGATCCCACAATTGCATCCGCAGAGTGATCTCAGAGGCTGAGCCTAACTCCACTCCAGATGCTTGTTTCATTTTTTTTTTATGTGAGTATCGGATTATTTCGGATAGCGCTGGGTGCCCAAAAATAGGCTTAAAAAATTTTTGAAAAGAGAAAAGCATAGAGCACTTCCACCGTAGATGTTTTTGTTCTGACAGTGTGATGAAGCTCACCTAAAAACCTACAAAAATATCTTTCATAATTGTTGATCCCACACTGTCTGGGTACAAGCTCACGCACGAGCAGCCCGAGCATGATTTTTTTTCAAAAACTACCCACTAGTGCCTCTGCTTGAGTAGGGATGGAAGTGATCTGAGAAATAAAAAACTCTCAGTGAAATGAAAATATTATTTATACCTAAAATAAAAGAATTTTTGTTATGAGATTATCTCAATTGATCTTCCTCATGCGCAGATACGCTAAAACGAGCCTCTATAAGATTATTGCATGATAAATATAGAATGTTATGTCTTTATGTTTTCGATTGAAAATTCCTCAGAAACCCAACAGTTTATAAAGAAAATAAATGTCATGTCACGATAATGTTATAAGAGGAGGCTTATTTTCTAAAAGAAAGTATAGACCTGCTTCAAGTGTTTGCTTTGAAGAAAAAAAAGATATGATGCTGATGTGTGAAAGCACCCACCACCTCGCAAAACCCTCTCATCCCTTAAAAAAAACCCTAATTTGCTAATAAAGCACAAGATATAAAAAAAAAAAAACAAATATACCGTGTTTGTATGAAATTGAAAATGAATAGATGAAATTATCTTTTATGGAAGTTGTTGCTAATGAATATCAGAACGTGTTAATGCTAATAAAAGGGATAAATAAGCATGTACTGCTCTTGTACTAGGACAAAAATGTTTATCTTTGGTTAGGTGATTAGGTTTATAACACTTATCATGCCTGAGCAGTGTTTTAATATCAGACATCAGTGGTATATTGGTCGTCAAATTATATACCGATACCAAATAATATATCGCGATATAATACTAAATACTGGACGTCATATGAGATGAAAATATACATGTGATTGCTTACATAAATCATATGAAACTACCTGAAAAAATTTAAGGCGTAGACTTATAGAGGATACTTTCTTTTTGTAGAAGTTTGCCAACTGTATTTGTAGAACTCCTCAAATGAGTCTATGGCGATATATCAGATATTTTCATCTTGGATATCGCTGATATATCAGTCACGTGGCGATATATCGGCCCATATCGGTTCAAAACGATATCCGCTAAATTTTACACTTATTGTATCTGTAATCTCCCTACTTTAAATATTGTATTTTTATTTTTAATTTTAAATATTTATTGTGTTTGTATTATTATTTTTCCTCCTTGATTTTTCCCATACCCTTTTATTCTTGCATCCGTTAGCCTATACCCATTTCCTATTTTCTTGATTCCTAATCCAACCCATTTGCATAGACCCAAACCAATAAGATCTCAACCCATTACCCTATAACCCAACCACTATAATCTTATCTAAAATCTTATCCTAACAAATGATCTTAATCTTAACTAACAAATCTTATCTAACTAATCCTAATCCTAACCACCCTATCAATCCCTGACTAAACCTCATCACCTCCTTTTCCATCTACCATCTCCTTCACCATCTCCATGTCGTGCTTCTTCCTCACTCCTCCTCCTCGGCCTCCGGCAGCGCTCGACAGCCAAACCTCCTCCTTGCTGCCTTCACATCCATGGCAGCCCAGAGCAGCAGCCCCCTCCGACCGAGCTCCCTTTTGCAGCCGCCCGGACCCCCTCCGGTAGCACCCGAACCCAGACTCCCTCCCTTGGCTGGCCGAGCCCACCTCCCTGTGGTAGCCTAGCACTATCCAGCAACTCCTCCCTTGCCACATCCATCTCCCCATTACCGTGGCGCCTCCACCCTGCGCCCTCCCCGTGTGCACACGACAACAGCCCATGGTCGTGATTTCACTCTGGTGATCTCCGCGGCACCGCAATCCCCACCTCCTGCTCCGATCCCACTGTACGGCCCTATCTCCTCCTCCTCTAGTTCCATGCCGCATTCCCAATAGCCCCCGGCAACGGCAGAGCATCCCCTTTGCTCCAAGCCAGGCCGCCATCACATCCCTGTGCATTGTCCAGCCCTTGCCGCACCTCCCTCTCCATCATCACCCCCTCCTTTTTGGCAGCGCAACAGCCCACAACAGCCCTAAACAGCACCATTCCCTCCTGCGAGTCGCTGAACTCTTCCGGCCGTGCCACCGAGTGCGCGCTGCCTAACCCCGGCATGCGTGAGTCTCCTGCCTCTCCCTATTTCATTATGTTTATTTCATGGATAATTATGTGTATATTAAATTATGAGTGTGTATGCTGTAAATGAGTGTGTGTGTTTATAATTATATAGGTGGTGTGTATGTATTATATCTTTGGGTATATTATTTATTAGTAGGCATGATTAGTGTGTAATTATGAGTACACAAGTGTTTATGTATGTGTATGCTTGTAATATGTATGTGTGTAGTAGTATACTTGTATATGTATGTGTAGGTATACACGTATGTGTCCGTATGCACGTGTCGGTGTTTAAGTGTGTATTTATGTTTATATGTATGTGTTGGTTGCGTGTTACAGTGTTTCGGACCCGTTCGTGAGATTCGAACCCAGCTACAGGAGACCCGACTCGATTCGGATTTGTATCCATTATGGACTCGATACCATGGGATTCGAAGACCGCCCATGAGATTCCGTAGATCAGTACCAGTTCGTGCAGTGAAGACCAGACGGCGATTCAGTTCTAAAATCGCGTCATTTCATGGGAGTATTCGCCCTTATGTTTTTCTTTATTTATTGATGCCTGTCTTGTTTACATGTTAACTATATCGTTTTATTTGACCGTCTAACATATTGGACTAGTATGATATCATGTACCATTTCATATGACGCCAGTGACTGCACACTTTACATATCTAGTTGATAGGAGCATATACGAGTATCAGTTCATGTGTTGGTAACCCCCGTTGTTGGCTTAGCTCTAGTGTTGATATACCATAGGCCGGACTTGGCCTTGTAACTGATATAGCTGTGATAAATCCTAGAATGAATATCATGTTGATTTGAGGCTGATGGATCATTGAAAGAAGTTAGAGAACTATACTATGTGAAGTGATTTTTAGTCATATTGTTTGGTAACATATCTTGATGATAACGAGTGTAATATCTTTTATTTCATGTATTTTAGGAAATTGTTATAAAGCCTTGATCATACACACAGGCAGGTATATTAGTCGACTTGCCCTTCTTTGAGTCGACTATACTTCTTCTAATCGACTTACCATAGTCCTCTAGTCGACTTGGTGACTATTCAGAAAAGTTATCGACTCTCTGTTTGTTCACTGTAAGCAGTATAGTCGACTTGCACTTACTATAGTCGACTAGTACTCCTATACTAGTCGACTTATCACAGCCTTAGTCGATTAAGTGTCTATTCAGAAAGTTATGTACTCTCTGTTGCTGACTATTACTTTTATTAGTCGACTTACCCTCATATTAGTTGACTTACACTTTTTATAGTCAACTTATCCCTTTTCTAGTCGACTAACCAGTCCAAAACCTCTATGCTAGTCGACTTGCTTCCTACCCTAGTCAACTATCTTTAGTTCCGACTGCTATTTTAGATTTCTTATGAATTGAGAATTTTACCCTTTAGTTATGATCTTGGTTATAGTTGGATAAATCTGGTCTTAAGGAATAGGCATTGATTTGGTCGACCTAACCTAATAGATCTTAGATATATATCTGATATGTTATCGACTTTTGGGACCTTATGTTTGACCTCGATAGAAGTGAGAGTGTGTGATGATTTTGATCAGACTGGAGTGTGGAGATCTGATTAGGTGTATCAGAACATTTGTTATTTCAGTTATTGAGAGAAAGATATTTAGTGATGGTTTACTATATCAGACACCTTGACATGGATTAATACTTGACATCAGGATGACTATTGAGGCTATGGTTCATGATGACTATTGAGACTATGAGTAGACGGATCGGCTATTGTTATATGTAGTACAGGTATATGAGATATTGATCAGTTCTAGATGAGACTGTCTATTGAGTAGTATCCGAGCTTGTCATTGTATTCATGTTATTGAAAGTTACTGGGAAATATTGTCGGACCGTAACACATATACATTGTTCTATTGTTATACCGTTTACACGGTAATATTGTCCATATTGTTATTGTTACATCTTTAATATTGTTACTGTTACCATATCGTCCAAGTAATCGAAATAACATGAATATTGATTGTTATAAATAATAATATAAATTGACAACTAACTCTGGGATTGGAAAAATTGATGGAGGAGACAGCGTCTGTATTTTGGGTGGACCTAGGATACAGGTGGCGCAGCCAATACGGTTCGGTTCCACTGCAGGGTTCCCGGGGATGACTGACCTCTCATATTGCTCATATTGTCATTGTCATTGACACATTGTTATTGTTATTGACTACCTAGCTGTAGGACCTGGTTCAGCATCAGGTGATTGGGCCGTGGTTCCGGGTATGTACGGAACCCACCTAAAGCATGAACAATGTCTCTTCTATTAATTTCAATAACTTAGGACCCTGATTGACACGTGTAGTAAGCGTAGTATGAGATGCGTTTATTACAGGTGGCAATTGGTGTTCGCTGACATAATAAATGATAATGAACTGTTTATAGTATATTGTGATAGACTGTGATCAACTGACTGTGCATGTATGTATACTATGATAGACATATGATTGTACACATGACTAAATTGTATACCAGACTAGTGACACATACTAGGTTACACATCACTAACATTAGTGATTTTCTTTTTTTATCATGATACTAGTTATATATCGTTAATACCTTTTTTCATGACACTGATTATTCTGTTATCTTTTATTTCAGTTTATCATGTTGTTATTGCTTGTATTGTTTTTATGCACGAGCACCTTTTCCTTTACACACATACTCATTAGTCACTTCTGACGACCCTGGATCGCACGTTCAGGGTATTGGACATTTTCTTATATTGTTCAGGTGTTCGTGTGATCGTGCGCTTCGCGAGAGCTGGAGTTTCCTCTCTTTTGATTCTGTATTCTTAAATTTTTTTATTTCTGCTATTATTCTTTAATCATGTATATCACACTTAGCTTCTATTCCATTCCTTATTTCAATGGGATCATGTGTAGTCATTATATGTATTGTTGCGGTGATCATTGAGCTTTTATGTTTTAGATTTATAGCTGTTCAGGTTACTTTAGGCTTAGCGTGTATACGTGAGGTATATTCCTTGCGTATATACGTCGCCGACTTCGTCGCGACCCCATTTTTGCGTATTTTGGAAAGCGGGGCGTGACAGTATCATTTTGAATAAAACACTGATATATTAGCTGATACACGGTATATCAGTCACTATTTAAACAATGTCCCTGAGATAACGACAAGATTCAACCTTTAGCAATGTTGCTTTTCCTCTCGTATTGTCTCCTTTTGCACACTCTCCCATGACATTAGACGTATTGTAAGAGCATCTCTAAGTGAGTTGCAACGTATTGTAAGAGCATCTCCAACTAGGCTACAATTCTCCATTTACTCCTGTGCAGCTCCTATGATATGCATTTTTTTGCTCCAAAACAGAGCAACCCTCCAAAAGCCTCCATATTTGGAAGCTTTATGGAAGCCCCTCCATTTCCTATTCATCAAATTTAATTTTTATTTTACTCCTTCAGCATCATACAACTTTTACTTATTTCCTTTTATCATTTTTATTGATATATATAAGTTACCTAAATCAATATAAATTTAAATTCACTTATTATTTTTTAACAAAATTATAGCATTGCAAAGGTGTCATCGATATCTTAAAAATGAGACTAAAATTGATTGAAATATAAAATTGTAAGTCATCAAGTATTTAGAATGATAATATATTCAAAAATTTTGATGAAAAATAAACCACTACATTGAAATACATTGAAACTTTATAAAAAAGCTGCATCACTTCATTGCCGTGTCTTTTTCACAAATTTCAATTAATGCATTTCGAAGTACAAAGTGAGATTCTCTTTCTTTGAACTTCTCATGTCGAGCATGGAATTGTTCAGTTTCGTTTATCTCCATGCCTTCAACATTTGAAATTGAGATAGAGTAGAAATGACACCATCTTTCTCGTCGTGTTCATCTTCGATAATCATGTTGTGTGTCGTGTTCATCTTCGATAATCATGTTGTGCATTATAACGCAAGCAGTCATTAATTATATTATATATTATATTTTAAATTCTTTTTTTATAAATTTTTCAAAACAAGTAAAAATGTAAAAGAAGAAAAATTAAATGAAATCCTAAATGGAAAGGTGTGGTTGGAGTTCAAACCCTCCATTTAAGCATATTCCATGAAATATTCTTCTTGAATGGCTGCAAAATGCAGCCACCCATTAAAGATGCTCTAATAAGTATCTTTTGCAGTTTACAAGAGATTTAAAGAATCTTGTTTGGATCACTAATTATTCTTTAAAAAAACGATGCATTTTGCTGGAATGGTGCCTGATTATTTCTTCACACAAATTGTTTTTTCATGTTTAAAAGAAAGATCAATAAGCTTATACCACGTCGACAAGCAACGAAAATTATAAAAGAGAGACACCAAACAGAGAAGAAGGAACTAATGAAACTAAGTTACCAATCCGGTCAGCCCACGAGCTGGCCTTACCCACTAAATTTCCGTTCATCGTGGAATCAATCAGTTGGGCCCGCTAGATGTATTATCAAAACCGACTAAGAAAGATTTTCTCTCAACTTTTTTGCAAACTTTTTCCGTCCGTCTTCTGTGAGAGAAAGCGCCGCAGGGTACCGCCCCTCTCCTCTCCTCTTCCTCCACCTATCTCCCTTCCCTCATTTATCTTCTTCTTCCTTCTCATTCCAACAAAGTCAAAGTCCTCCCGTCACCTTTTACCTTGTCCTCTTCGTCTTCTTCCACTCCTTATCTGTCACTTTATCGATTAATTTTTATTATTGACAAATTGGTATATCATAGAATGATATTCAAATCGCCGAAAGGAGATTTTCTCCCGTGATTCTAATAGAAATTTTGTCTGTCCGTTCATCCATTTTCATCTGCGCGAGAGACCCCTCTTTCTTCTACCACTCTCACCTCTCTCCTCCTCCTTGCTTCTTCCCCTCTCCTTTCCTCCTCTCCCACATTTTTTATCCCTCGGCGTGCTGATCGGTCGTTTTTCACCGCTATCGATAGTATGCTAGTCAACTCGAAAGGAGGTTTTCTCATGTGACTCATTCATACATTTTGTCTGTTTGTTTGTCCGTCTTCAGCCGAGAGAGACCCTCTCCTTCCTCCTCCCAAACGCCCCCATTTATACTCCTCCCATCCACCACTTTGTTGGTCGGGTTTTACTGTCGACAGAGCGATAAATTAATCATTTCAAAAATGATCGAATCGAAATTTTCTCTCGTGACTCATATACAATTTTGTCTGTCTGCCTGTTCGTTTTCATCCACAAGAGAGAAATAATGTCCCCTCTCTCATTCGTTTTTTCTCCCTCAGCTTCACTCTCATTTTTTTTTGCATGAAGTTTCTCATAGACAACAGGGGTACGCTAATCAAAACCGACGGAAGTTTTCTCGGGCGACTCAACTGCCCCTCTGTCCGTCTTTCATCCGCACGCCAGAGAGAGAAAACTCGTCGCCGCCCCTCCTCCTCCTTTCCTCCTCCGCCGCCCCCCTTCGTCGCCGCCCTTCGCCTAGTTGATAAAAATTGACCCACACCCCCTTTCTTCTAATTCCACCCTTACTGTTCCTCTCATCCTGATGAGCATCAGCAGCAGCATCCCCTCCCCACCCTTACGCGCCGCCCATCCCTAACCCCCCTCCCCACCCTTACGCGCCCGCCCCATCCCTAACACCCCCCCCCCCCCCCCCCCCCCCCCCCCCCCCCAAACAAACAACAAAAAAAAAAAAAAAAAAAAAAAAAAAAAAAAAAAAAAAAAAAAAAAAAAAAAAAAAAACCCTCCCTAAACCCCCCCACCATCAGAAAAGACCCACAACTCAAGACCTAGATTCCGCCGCCGGCGTCAAATGGGACAAGAGGAAGCTAGTGGGGACGGTGGACTACGACCGGGCGAACGCAGGGCGAAGGTCCAGGTGGCCGGCGTCCGCCGCGACGCGATCCCCCCCGGTACCAGCTGAGGGTAGACGCGACCCGGTTCCAGAAGGACTGGAACGTGTCGGAGGTGGTGGAGCGGGTGGTGAGGCTCCGCCGCTGGGAGGACATCGACGGCGTCCTCAATTCTTGGATCGGCCGCTTGGCCAGGAAGAACTTCTCCCTCCTTATCCGGGTATGCTTGCAATTACAATCATTTCAATTCAATGTTTTTCTTTTTGTTGAGAGAATTTCTAAATTGGGTGATAGGAGTGATTCTTATTAGTATAGCACAGGAATTAGTAGATAAAAATTTTGTGAAAATTTGTACAATTTGCCTGTCTAAATTTAAACTAAGACATCACATAATCAGAAATTGTTTCTTTTTGGGCCGAGGTCTGAAAAGTTCTCTCATTAGTAACATCTCTATGGAGGGGATAGTCAAAGAAAGCTTCTGCCTTTACAATTTTTGCAGTCAGTCAATGTATTTATTTGAGGATTGAAACTGCCTTCTTGGATAACTGGTCTGCAATGACAAAAACCGAATCATGCCCTTCCTGGCATTTGATTTGCCGAGATTGAAATCCCTATTGACATCTACTGATGGCCTCCCAGGAATTTCTCATGCATCTGTTTTTTCTTAATATTTTTCAATAAGTGTCGCCATAACACAACCTGATGTTAGTCATTTTATGAAAGCAGTCTTTTATGGTTCAAATGTTTGTGGAGAGCTTGCTCATGAATTCCAAAGTAATGGTCGACGGGTTTTGGCTGAGAGAGTTTTTTCCTGTCAAAAAATTAGATATCATGCATGTACATGTTAGTCAAAGACTTGTTGTTCAAGTTTGACTCTTTCTATCTTTATAATCTCCATTTCAGAATAACTTTTCCAATCATTGATGCTGACACTTCTTTTTGCTAATCTACTAGGAAGCCCTTTAGATGAGTAAATAAGGTTGCAGAAAATTTTCTTTGATATTCAAGACTATGACTATAGATCCCTCTAATCTAACAGACTTATACACTATAATGATAAACAATAAGTATGAGTATCATGATAACAACAAGCACAAGCACTGTATTATATGATCTGCAAGAACATACAAATGTCTCATAGTGAAAAACAATAAGCATGAGTATTGTGAGCATCTACTGATGTTTAAGAAAAGGCAATCCTTTGTTAGAGCTTATCAGTCAATTTGAAATATGACCATTGTATGAATTCAGTTGCAAAATAGACAATTAAACTTAACAAGATTAGTTGGTTAAACTCACTGTGGTGTTGTCAGTGAGCCTGCAAACTTTAGTAGAGAGGCATGCAGTATGGTGCCTGGCCAGTCAGTCGGCTGGGTTAGATGGTCAATCTGGGCCATTGCTATTTCTTGAATTTTTTATAAAATATTTGATGCTCAATTTTATTCCAGTTGGTTCTAGCTTTAACGTTAAATAATACCTATTAAATAAGTTTGTAAACCTAGGTTGTGCCCTAATCCTATTCTCTCTACATTTATGTTTTACATTATTTGAATAAAAAGAAATAATATGATTGTTTTCCAGACATTTTTCTTCCTTTAAATACCAGGAGCTACTTCTTGTGCTTCAAGTGAATTGTGCTTTTGGCTCAAGATCTTTGAATTCACTCAAAATGTATAAATCTTTCAAGTTCAAACAGTTTCAAGATAGCATTAGTCTCAATTAGTTGAGATGTCATCCTTAAAAGTAATTTTTGGGATCATAATGCAGTATGGTGGCTGGCCAGTGAGAGAGAGTGAGGGGCAGAGGGAGATGGAGAGGTAGAGAGCAGAGTGAGAGAGAGGCAGAGAGCAGGGGGGGGGCAGAGAGCAAAGCGAGATCGCAGAGAGGGAGAGAGATGCATAGACATTGCATGGAGAGATGGCGAGGGGTAATTACCTCAGAAGAGTTCCACCACAACAAAACTCCACCACGAACTCCACCACCACGATCTCCACCAGATCCACGACCACGAGCTCCACGAAGACGCCAAGCACCACCACCATGACCACCATGAGATCCACCACCACCACGTTCTCCCACTTTGCATATGAGAGAGAGAGAGAGAGAGCAGGGCTCAAAGACTTGGCCACGTCGGAGTTGACTTGGCCCAGTCGTCTCCAGAACGATCACCGTCGATCCGGTATAGAGACGTGAGTTGCCACAAGTGGCGAAAATCGGATGACTCGGGCATGACTCGGGTATGATTCTGACTGAATCATGAGACGACTCGGTGAGACTCGGATGAGTCATATCCAGTCGGGCCGAGTCCACGCATAAAAGGAAAAAAAGAGAGATCAGAGGGAGGGGAGAGAGGGAGAGAGACTTACCTCGAGCGTCGCTGCCGTCGCCCGCACTGCTGTCGCCGTCCCAGCCGTCGTCAATCGCTCGCCTGCCGACACAGCCGCCCGCCTCCCTCCCTCCGATCTCTCTCCCCCTCCCTCTGATCTCCGCCGCCCGCTTGTCTCTCCCTTCGATCTCTCCCCCCCCTTCGATCTCTCTCTGTATCTCTCTACTTCTCTCTCACCTGATCCAATCTCCTCTCTCACCCTCTCTCTCTCTCCCTCCATTCTCTTTCTCGGTCTCTCTCTCTCTCTCTCTCCCCATTTGATCTCCTCTCTCTGTGTGTCTCTTTCTGTCTCTCACCACCCCCTCTCTCTTAACCTTTTCTTTTCTTTTTTGTTTTTTATTTTTAGGGTTTTTATGTTTTTCCCCTAAAATCTTTCATATTTCTAAATTTACCCTCAAATTAACATATTTCTCTAATTACTCCCTCAAAACAAATTTGTTTTTGATATGTGATACATGAATTTTGATGTCTACATATTTTACGATTTGTGATGATTTTTTCAGAATTTTTGAGCTTTCTATTTAGCGTTTTGCGCGCATCACCCGAGACAGATCCGAGTAGTCGCGACTGATCCGTCTTAGTGCCCGTCGAGTCGGCGGCCGAGACTGCGACTTTGAACCATGAGAGAAAAAGGGAGATGGAGACTGCGATGACCGGAATTGGGGGAGAGAGAGGGAGATGGATTTTGACCGCCGATTGGAATTTGGGGGGGGGGGGGGGGGGGGGAGGGGGAGATGGATTTGCGATCGAATGGGGGATTTAAGATTTTTATTTTTATCGGGTCGGGTTATCAGGTTTCGCCTGTTTCTAGCGTGCGCGCCCGCCGCCCATGTCCGTGCGGCGTCCGACTCGTGTCCGGTCCGTGTCCAAACCCGAAACACAACGGTTTGTTCTGGACACGGTCCGAGCCGTGTCGGGCACGAATCCGTATCCGATAAGTGCCTGACACGGACACGGTGAGCAAGGTGCCGTATCTGTGCTTCATAGTATGAGCCTCTGGATGCTGCCATTCAATGACTGCTGGTGGATGATCGAATTCAAATGAACTGCAGCATTCAATGTGCAACAAGAGTGGACTGTTCTCTTCAATAACCGACTTGTTTTTCTGGGCAAGTATTTTTTTTAATGTGAGCTGGTTCTTTCATACCTCTTGCACTTGACCCATTTACTGTGTTATAAATTGTTTATTTTTTGATGGTCAGGACCATGCCATACAGCTCTTTCCAGGTGTGCAGTTGTAATTCATCATGGGGGCAGGTGAAGAACTTAGTAGAACAAGACTCAATAGATCAGTGTTTGTGCTTTTACAAGAACAGTATGGCTGATCAACTTAAGAATCTTCTGTTTTTGGATTGTCAACAGGGGATCTACTGCTGCGGCGCTACATGCTGGAACACCTCAGGTTTTCTTCTCGTTAATCGAACATTTATGCATCGAGCAAATCAGTACCTGTCTCATGGATCCATTAGATGTTTCATGTGTACGTCCAACTACATTTATTCTTTAGTAGCAGAGAACACATGATTTTTTAACGCCTGAAGAACAGTGCATGGTCCACAAGGCTGTACATGAATTAACCGTTGCTCGTTCATCTGTTGCTATTACCGTAATGGAGTTTTTTTATCATTTGAACCGATTACCAATTAATTTTGGTTGCAGATTGTGTGCCCTTTCCTACTAGATCAGTTTTACTGGGCTGAGAGACTCTTCTGGCTGGGAGTTGCACCAGAACCTCTGCAAAAGGATCACCTGGTTCCAGATAGTGAGGATGCTAGAAGCCTCAAGCAAGCTGCAGTTGCTCTCTCCGCAGCCATAAAGCATGCCCTGTCCCCTGAAATAAGAGATCAAGCATCTTGAGTTTCTGAGAGAATTTTCTTCAGAGGTATATTGTTTTCAAGAAATTGTGTTCTGGATGAATTTGATATTTTAATTTAAATTTGTGAATTCTTGTATCTTGGTGATTAAAAGATATTATTTTTTTTTAAAGTTAGATTTGAAAGTATCAACAGCACAATTTATATCTCCTTGTTGTTTGTCTATGAAAACTGTGGGGATGGAAAGGGAAATGACATTTTCGAACAATGAATCTTATCAACGAGATTCCAACTTTACCTCATCTAGAAAATTTCAATTCCATCACCTGGGACTTTTGGGCTCTCTAATCTGTAACGGTGCCCTTAAGATACCAAATTATTTAGCGGATAATTTAGTAGATGCTAATACAGTATATGTAGATTCCACGCCTTTTAACTAGAATTTACTATTGCTATTCTCTGTAAATTTTGAAGGAAGTTGGGGAAGCTCTGAATATCCTCAAGGATAATGTCATATATCCAAGCAAGGAAGAAGATTGAAGTATGCAAAATCACAGACACAGAATATACTGATCTTAACAAAATTTTGTTTGAAGCTTTGTAAATGCAGCTCGAGTATACCCAATAAAACTCTTTATTGTACGTGCACTGCTCTTTAACCAAAGCCCTTTGTTCAATAAAGAAAAACAAAGGAAACATTTTATTTGGGAAAATTGATTTCTGATCACCTCTCCAATGCAAATCTTTATCTATTGCTAACATCTGAGTTCTGTGAAAAACATATTCTCAGGGGTCCAAGATGAAACTGGCTGCTGGTAAGATTCATACATTCACATAGACAATATATTTACAACTATGGTGTACCTATCTGAACGCCGAGGGAACATATATTGGCTTCATGACATCTCGGTACAGATTCTTTGATTGCTTGCTCTGCTCAGTTCTGCTGCCCCCATTCTGAAAATCCTGCATGCAACAAACCAGTTTCTTGCAGTCACGAATTAAGGAGAGTTTTTGCCAGTTTGTTACGGTAATACAAACCTCTCCTAGTCGTAGACGGCCCATTCCAGTAGTGATATCGATGTCTGATAAGATTTCTCTGTCTTCTACCTCAGCATCAGTCAATGTTAGAGCCTTCTGAAGCTTTCTGTGGGAGAACACCTCAACCTCGGCCATGAATGTGGCGGTCACAGGGCGATGGTCTGACAGTTTCAGCTCGCTTCTTCTGTAGTTCAGCAGCTTCATGCCAGTTCCAAATGAGAGAATTCGGTCACACCTGAAACAGGCAAGTGCAGCTTACATTATCACTTAGACCACAAGAGAAGCAAGCATTCAATCATGCATATAAGGAGTTTTATGTTCATACCATGCTGGAGTTCTCCTTCCACCCTTGAGGTCATCGCAGATATATTTCCCCGAATTAAACTCATATTTATAGGTAGGTGCAAATTTTATAACGCCTTCTGACCACCCATCGAAGGCACGCCCTTTCTTTAGCTCCCTCTTTAGCTGCCATGAACATCAAAATTCAACAATTGATGAATGAAGCAGAAGTCATGATGTTATTGAGAAACAATTTGCATAATGCCATCCCCTTGAACTAAAACCATGTTACTATTGATGCAAAGCCTCTAAAATGTAACAGTAAACATCTTGAGAAAAGAAAGATTATAGAAAGTAGCGCCCTGATCACCTTCAACCAATTCAGACCACTTCTTCTTAGAGATGAGTTCATGTGTTCTTTCATAAGGCAAGTTGATTCGGTAATTAAGATCTCCAAACCAAAATATCCTTCTGTTAAAAGAATTAAAATGCACGTAAGATTCGATAAATTGAAAAAAATTTACAGATGTTTATTCTGAATGTGTCCCTTAATTCAACTTACTCATGGTCAAGGATTGTTTGTGGCAGTCCCATGCTAGACCCTGTTCCAAATGACGTCCTACGATGAATTCTTGGACATCAGCATTTCTCCGAAGCTCATCTCCAATTTTTCGCCCGAAGATAAGTGCGTGCATATGAAGCAGAAGGGTGTTTGGTATATGGACATGCTGATTGATACTGATCCCTGAAAACATATAGGAATGTGTCAATATATAGTTTAAGTGTCCTAGGATCATTTTTTCTTCATGCACTGTTCAAATGAAATTTACAGGTGGAAGAAAGCAATCTATCTTGATAACCAAATTAACATGAGACTACAGTCAATAAGGAGCTAATTTTCTCAAAACTTTCTTAAACTCTTGTGGTTTTCTCAAAGAACGCCATAATCTTCTAATTTCATAAAAAAATCTCAAAATTATAAAAAAAACACCCGTTAATCTACATTATGAGGGTTATCACGTGTTATCATGTGACTATTTTTTTTCCTGTCCTCTCCTATCATGTGGCTAATGGATGATAGTTTTTGAGAAATTTTGAGAATTTTTATGATAGTATTTTGTGTATTTTAGACATTTAGAAGGTAATGTTGGAAAAATCATGAAAGTTATGATACTTCTGAGAAAATCCTCAATAAAGTACTATAAATCTTTCTATATAGCATAAACTTTATGAAAACGACAGAATCCATCAATATGATATGCTGAAATTTCCAGAATTTTCTGTACATTCCTAAAACTGTTGGATTGTGCTGAATAAACTAGATAACTAAATAAATATGGGAACAAAGTAGCACAAAGTATTTCAATTGAAGAATGCACATGAAATGGCAAGAAGGCATTCCTTTTTCTTAATGTGTCCTATATTATCTGAGTTTAGATGCTTCATATCATATTTTTATTACTATGTTTCTTATTGACTTTTTTGAATGAAGTTTCTTATTGACTTTTAATTGCATTATTAAATACTCGATTTTATACAAAATTATTAATTACTTGTGAGAATTTGTGAAGAAATCAATGTCAAAAGATAATGTACAAGGTGCGTGAAATAGCTCATACATATTTAAAAATCCCAAAAATTTACACATTTCTATTTTAAATGCTTGCACGTGCCAGAAGACTAGTTACAAAAAACTTTGTCAGAAAAATCATTTGCAACTTGCATAAAGACTCGGAGCCTAATGATGTAGAGAAAACCTTGAAGCTATAAGACGGAACCTGACCTTGTTTCCAATGTATCCCATAATGCCAACGCCAACAGTTGACACCTTCAAGTTCGGAATATACTCCTCAGGCTTCGGCGCACCCATATCGAATGAAAAATCCCAACCATCTGCTTACTTGCAATCCTCACAAAAGAAGACCTTCTCTTTTTGGACAGAATAGCATCCCAGTCGTATTCAGGGATTAAACCATTCCTGAACAATCCATTGAATCACTGCGTACCGGCTTGAATGAGTTACAAGCTCTGAAAGACTTCACCGGTCTCAATGGCTTCCTGCTCTCTGCACCACATTTAGCCAACAAGTCCAGTGACTGCTCAGGCCAGACCAGCCCAATCCTCAGAGCTACTAGCATTTTCATTAATTTCTTCTGTTGTGTGATTGTTGTTTCAGGACTCGCCTCATAGTTTACGGAAGTGAAATGATGACACCGTTCTAATCGCCTCATAGGAGTTCGCCTCTGCGCCCCATCAGAATTGCAATTTAAATCATCGGTGCCTGCAGTATGTTCATCACCAGCTAAGCCGAAGGATTCTTCGTCCAGTGGATGGACTTCATCATCGGTGTCACTGTCAGTCTCGTGCAGCAGTTCATCCAAGGTGGCATGAGCATCGTCTGATGGCTTGAACCTCGATGGAGATGGAGGATCACTGTAACACTTGTACTTTGGTTTTGCTGGTCGAATCCTATTCAGGGCGTCGCGAATAAGACATTCCCATCTCTGAGCCGGGCGGTTATCCTCAGCGCCGAAAATGTTGCCTGCGTTGAGAGGAACAATCTCCTGCAGGCTGCAAAGATGCAGAGATTTTAGGAATGGAGAATAGATATTTACATTCATATGTCAATATTTACTTTTTGCTATGAGCTGAAATGTACATTATGTAGTTAGCTGATGAATGGGGTCCATTCACTCTATATGTAACCATAATACATTCTGCATAATTTAAGTGCATATGACACAATTGAGGGAAATTGGCTATGTTCATATATATATGATGTGCTTACATTTAGTTTTATGCATGTGAAAATGCAGACAAATCATGTAGAATATGAGAAATTTCATCTGACAAATGGGAAACTTGATTATATTACTCTTTATGATCGATTGTCTTCGATTGTTGGTAGAATCTACAATCGGTTTCTCTTCTTCATCCCAAAGATGTTGCTCTTTGTGATGTAAATTATTTCATTATGACAAACTCATCGAAAAAAAACAAAGAATGCAGCTAAAACGACTAGCTCAGTGAACGGTCTATTTTAAAATGTAAGAACTAAAGGAAGCCTGATTTCACTACTAAAATAAGCACGTAGAGTTTTCTTGCATCTGCATGTGCCTCTGTGTTTTTTTGGCTTGAGAGAATCTTTGTTTTCATTCTGATGTTTTTTTTAAGGATGTTTTCGTTAAAAGTTTTTTAATGAAGCGTGAGGACCCTATCCGGTTCACCATTTTCTCTCTAAAAAAAAGCATAGAGTTTTCATACGCTATGCATAAGTGAGCAATACACGTTGAGAAGAAATTTACCCGAGCACATAGATATCAGCAGCTGCTGCATATCGAGCCATTCATCGATGTCGAGGTCATCGGGTGGAAGTTTCCCTCCAACATTCCATGTCCCTACACAGACCCTGCCAAAGCCGTAAAAATTTAGGGCTATAACGTGTGTGCATATTCTCTCACTAACGATATATCAATAAGAGTACAAGAATCACATATATCGAGCTTCTAGAAGAAATATATTCAGAATCTGGTCCAAAATTGCTAACATATAGAGTAGTTATGCAGGTGAAGAGAAGCAATCTAGCAAGAAATTGCGACATATACCTGAGTTCTTTAGTATTTATGTACTGTGCACGTAGGGTCTCTGAGGTTCTTCTTCGTGACTTGTAAGGAGTGTTTCTGTGTGGTTAACTGCATTTGAAAAATCTTGAGTCGTTGAAACAGTAATTTTGCACATTGATAGATATCACATTACATGGTCTCAGGATACACTTGTCCCGTAAGAAACTTTGCAATACAAATGTTTTCATATATGTTGAATTTAGTAATAGAAAAATATGCACCCCAGCTCTCAGCTGGCGGCGATGTGGCTGAATCTCAGCCACAGATCTAGATCGCAACGCTACTATTTTCGCAGTATTTTTGTGAGGACTGTTACCATGGTCTCAGTATTTTTTGTGAGAACTGCTATCATGATCGTAATATTTTTTGTGAAAACTGCTACCATGGTCGCAGTGTTTTATGAGGACTGCTACCATGATCGCAATACTAATTAGACTGAGAATATCTGAAATTTTTAGTACCGCAATCAGGGTAGCAGTACCAGCGGATAGAGTCTCTCAATTGACGACTGAGGTACAGATACCTCTTGGTAATATTCGCATAAAGAGAGATTAATATTTACCTCAAAAAAGTTTGTTGAAGGGAAATAATATTGAAAATGAACGAACCTAACATAAAAAGAGTCAGTTAAAAAGAAATTCAATTTCAAACAATGGCTTTTCTTGCAGCCACCCAGAACTTTTATTTTGGTAAAATATCAGTTAAAACACCAAGTTAATGGCATCTAGCTAGATATAAAAGCATTGGAACTGTGTGATATACAACGTAAACCAATAGCCCATCAATTTGAGCTTTTGGGTATAGCTGTTACTCGACATAGTATCTTGCATATAATTGAATTTATTAAAGTCAGAGCTAGTTCTGAACCGGTTCAACCGGTACGACCGCACGTGACCCCAATTGTAGGGGCCCCCGCTTGAACCGGCCCTGAGCAGGAGCATGAGGCTCAAAAGCAGCTTTTAAAGCTCCGA
>JAVJIF010017370.1:0-61301 GCA_038442645.1 Agave tequilana
AAAAAAAATCCTTTAAATTCCTTTTTCTTTCATTCTTTTTCGCCCCGTAACATGGAAATGTCACTTTATTCATTAAAGAGAATACAAGGAAAGAACACAATTGAGTATAATACAAGCATCAAGTTACATGCACACCGTCCAAACATAAATAATTCCAATCAAAACAAGACTTGTACACATACTCTTTTCATCTTCCCAACTTCACATGTCTATATGGTCTCACATTTGCATGACCCAGTTGTATCACTTAGAATGACCATATATAGGATAAAATCAAAAAGAAAAAAAAAGAAATAAGTCCAATGTCCAGAACAAGAACAATCTACCTACATGGTTACACTGTCCTCCACAGCTCTTCAACATCTTTTTTCCGCCTTTCTTTTTCTTTTTTCTTAATTTCTTTATAGGACACTTTTTCTTCTAATATTTGTTAAGGTGCCTTCTCAAAACCAAAGCAGAAGCAGTCAGCATCAGTCGTGATCCCTATACCTTGCCAGTCTGGTCTTCCTAAGGTGAACTCCAAGTTGGGGTTTCCAGTTCTTGTCGAGGCCCAGGTGAAGTATTCAATGGAGATTTTTGGGTACCCTGAACAATTAAAATTCAAAGAACCTGTGTTGATTATTCCATGCCCTGGAACAAACACAGCAATGGATAAATCAGTGGTGCAAGTACTTACCTCAAGATGAGATGAGAAGGCAGTTGGCTCGGTGCCACCCATGTCGCTTGAGCTTGTTAGTAACCAAATTCCTCTGCTGAAATAATCCATGGAGGGCATGTTATGCAAAATGTCACAAAATATGGAAATATAAGTGTTTATGCATTTTCAGATTAATGTAAGCTAAATGAAAATTTCAATAAAACTGAGAGACTTGACTCTGATACCATGTTAAAAATCAATTCTCCCCAAAAGATATCTTATTAGGGAGAGACCACAACTCTAATATAAAATATTGAATCTCTCTTCACATAGCCGATATGGACTATCTCCTAGCAAAATGAGATTATATAGTGCAAGCAAATATCCAAATAATGAGTTTAGATGATTTTGGCCGAAGAATACGGCCTGAATGAGATTGTACTAGTGGCATAGGCATATAAAATTTTCATTATTTTTTTCGTGTAAAAATATATTTTGAAGTTCTTTTTTATTAATTTTATTTACAGTTAATTGTAGACGCCCATCGCAGGGTAGATTTAGAAAATGAGAGGAAAAAGATTAACCCATGTGATCTGATAAATCCAGCCAAGATGATCTAATTGCAATCTCAAGCACAAAAATGAAACCTTTAGGTTTTCAACTCAATCAAACTCATTATGCTCGTCTTTCGTGATTTCAGTGATGTATTTCTAACAGTTAATAAGGATTTATTGGTAAATTGAACTTCATTGAACCCTAAAATTCATGTCATGTTTTAAGTTCTCGCAAGCTTATGTAATGCTATTCCAGTTTCAAGTGGCATGAGTCTTCGCAAATTTCCAAATTAGTTACTCTGGCAAATGACAACTGGGTTATAAATATATCAACAAACTTTTTTCAATGTTCAATCTTCAAAGCAAAGATAAACCGTGACATGTACTAAAATATAAGAATTTCTAACTAAGGAAAGAGATATACCAAACACTACATAATTAAATAAGTTTACCTTTCTGCATTATAGGTTATGCAGAAATTCCTCTCAAAAAAGGTTTATGCAAATTGTTTGTTTAGATAATCCATCTCCTAAAGCCATATAGTTTAATCTACCGTTTCTCCTTTTGGGGTTTTAACGACTTTAGAGTACCATAAATGTAGCTCATAACATAAAAATTAACATATCTTTACTTTTTTTGCCTATCGTTTTATTGTTTGTGCTTTGTTTGAATATTTATGCTCTGATAGTATTATAAGTTCTGTTTATCTTCCCCAACAAATGCTTTGTTCTATCACTCTATCCTGGCGCTTGTCTGCATCATAAATCCAGGGGACACAAGAGACTCGGACATAAGCTTTGTCGCCAGTCCTAATATTTATTGTGAATCTAATTAACTCTGGTAGATGCTTAGCCACATTCAAAACTACTTCCACTTTAAGTCAGCTCTACAATCTCAATGCTTCATCCACCGTGAACCTCAAGAGGGTGCTAGGACATATTTAAATATATACTGGATTCAAGATGTTCCTTTTCTCGCATTCATTGCAATTCTTTTTACATAAATATCATAATTGGAATAGTCTTCTCATTATTCATAAGAAATCTATTTGTGTTTTCAAAAGAAAATAAAACAATATTATTTATGATTAACATCTTCTGGAACCTCGAGCCAAACATTTTTATGAAAAAATAGAACATTTCAAATAAAACATTTGCATTTTATTAGTATGTCCTAACTATTTTTTTGGGACCCTATGGTCATTCGAAGAAGCTTTCTTGCATTATGTTCAATATCAAGGAAAAGCAACTCTTGCTTCAATTAAAGGGGACTCATCTTGTAATAAGCCTACTTATTTTAGACTCACTATATTAAGTCCAATCTTGTCTACTTGAACACGGTTCCCTCATCAATTATAAAAAACGTTCTAGAATATCTCTTAAGATCTACGATATATAAAAATATATTTAGGCTTATTAATATAATAAATCCTAAATAACTAAGTCTGAAATTTTAATTGTAACTTTACAATGGCTATCTAAGATAGTTCCACATATATAACTGAATTTATGATTCAAACAAAGAGTTTGTTGGTCTTTGAGTTATTTGTTCAAGGGTAATGCTAAACTAATTATTCCTTTCTAGACCAATAATCTTGTACTAATAAGAGAAATATGCTTCATTTTCAAAGTTCTGCATTAGCTTTGTTTATTGAGATGTCTAGTGTATTGTGCTATTAGTACCTTTGATTACTTTGGGGTTGCTGGTACTAAAACTTCTAGCTGGGTGTTTGTTATGGTTTCTCTTCATTATACTTGAAACTCTTTTATTTTGTATATACATTTATCTTTTGAAGGTTGAAGTGTGACCTCCATCATATTTCTAAATTTAAACTAACTACAAGAAATCTGATTAGTTTATAGACTGACAAGAGCAACAGATTGCATCAATTCATGAGGAGAGCAAGCATGCAACTGCAGTAATTAGATAGTAATCGGAAATTTAGAGTTAGACAAGAAGGTCAGGAGAGTTGGCAAGTAAACAGACTTATGACAAGGAGGCCATGCCCCCAGCCCATGTAACCAACATATATGAGTGGAACCTAACTCACTTATATTGGGATAGGGTTAGAGGGATTCCTAATTAAAGAAATAGTTTCAAAAATTGGAGTTAAATTAGCATTTTTCTATATCCGAACTTAGAATATTTAATCAGATGTGTTAAATCTAAGGAGGTTCTCATCCTTTTTAAGCAGTCCAAGTGAAAGAATACCAGCAGAACAGTAGCCAGTATTACATGTACTTTAGACATAGAAAGTGAGCACCACAAAAGTATTGTGGAAGAATTGTATTGCTTCCTTAAATTGAGCATTAATTAGATGGAGTTTTGATCCTTAAAGAGAAAATGTTTAGTGCGTAAACTCTCACTGAAATTCACAATATATAGAAGACATTAATTTTCTCTATATTTAATAAATCAAATAATCAATCTAATGTACTATATGAGGGTTAGATAAGTAAGCACTAGCAATTAAGTTATGAACCTAAGGACGAGGGTTAGATAAGTAAGCACTAGCAATTAAGTTATGAACCTAAGGACGAAAGAAATGAGAGGAACAGTAAATTAGGAACCCAAACAACAATGCACATTATAAAAGTAGAAAAGCAAGAAAGTAGAGGAAAGATGAAGCAAACAGAGAAAGCAGCACATATCTAGTTCCCACGCATTTCTTGTCAAACAGCTGCAATCTCAGAGCAAGCACTGATCAGGAGGAAAGGAAAAAAGGACAAGCTAAACCAAAGGAAAGGGTTTAGCGAAACAAATTAACAGTATATTACTTAAGCCTACTCACTATTTAATAAGAGTAGAACAAAGATGAAAGAAGAAGAAAATAAAGAAAAAAGAAAGAAAAATTGATGAGAACCCGATCTGTTTCTACAATGAAAAGATCAAGAAACAAAAAAAAAATGGGGAGGAAGGACATAAAAGTTCTAGGTCAAGAAACATTCCTGAATCAGAGCCCTGCATTGGAAATAAGGAAAAGGACAATGGCTAAGACCCAAGAAACTAACCTTATGTATATCAAGTCAGGTCCAATAAAATAAAAATATGTTATAAATATACAATAAAGAAATCAAAGAAAAATGAAGTTGGACTTTTTTGTGACAAATATAGATCACCAAGTACATCATTAGCACAAATAACAAGTAATGCTTTAACAAGTGAATATGAATACAGAGTTTTCTTCCCCCTTGTGGGCATCTTTCTCTTTTGTAAGTTCTAAAGTTGTATGCTACATATTCATGATATCTCACTCAAAGAACTAGTAGGCTAATAGATATAAAGCAAAGGCTGCAAATGGGAACCATTTCAGATATAGTGAACGTAGAGAACCATGCAGAGCACAAAGTAAAGGAGAGTGGAGGGTATAAAGTAGTTAGATTGATCGATTACCTCGATGAGTTCCTCCACCTTGTTGGAGTCCTAGACTCTGATGTATCTTGAGGTTTTGTGGGCCCGTTTGAGACTCGGTGCTCGACGAACCGTTGGATGCCGAGGTCTTCTTCTCCTGAGCCGTCGGATTGGCCTTTAAGAGAGGCAAAGGATGGTGAAGATTAGAAACCCTAATTAGGGTTTGTTAAGCTGTTGCTTTATTTGTTATTAAGAGAAAACTGTACCTGAAGAAGCTGCTGGCCTGTCAGTGGTCTTCACAGTTCTATACATCTGCAGTAGCAAAGGGGGAAAAAGAATTGGTTAATTAATCAAACAAAGCAATGAGGAGCAAAAGAAGAGAACTCTAATGTAGAACTCTGATCTTTCTTTCTTCTTCTTCTTTTTTTCCCGCTTTTTAAAGTGGTTTTCTTTTCTTGCTCTTGATGCTCACAAGGGTTGATGATTAATTTGGTGATGTTTAGGATTCTAGGACTTATCATTATATATCGTAAAATGATCTCTCTCTCTCTCTCTCTCTCTCTCTCTCTCTCTCTCTCTCTCTGCCTCTGTGTGCGTGTGCGTGTGTGTGTGTGTGTGCAGTGAGTGTGTGGCTGACTGAACAAGTGAATGATGGGTCTGTTTCTTTCAGAGCAGAGGTTGCCATACATGGGCAAGGTTGGTGAGAGGAGAGAGAGAGAGAGAGAGAGAGAGAGAGAGAGAGAGAGAGAGAGAGAGAGCATAATAGAAGTTTTAAGCATACGCACATACTTGTAAATGGCTCTTAACATGGGCTAGAGTTAGATCCTTCACATCCATGAGCTCAAGAACAGACTTTGGCGTAGCCCCTAAACATATCAAACAATTAGAAATTAATCCAAATATACATCAAATTAAGAGGGCAAAAGTTTAAAAAATAAAATAAAATTCTCCTCTAAAGTACATACTATCATGGCCACCAAGAAGCTCAACAGCATGAACAAATCTTGCATGAAGGCTACTGGTCCATCTCATCCTCGGAGCTCTCATACTCCTCTTCACCGGTATCTTCGGCATGAACCTCGCCCTCATCATCATACTATTCGCCACCTCCATCGATCCAATACTGTACTGATTGTGCTGAATCGATCTGATCGAATCATTGGTTGCAGGAAATGAGTTGAACCTAGTCAGTGGCGTCGCCAACCGATGATGTTGATGATGGTAATAAGAAGCGGCTGATGGCAAGATCTCGCTGCTGATTGGGTCCAAGTTGGGAGCTGAACTTGATGAAGGGGAAGGAATCTGATGGTGGTAGGGTTGGAGAAAAGGAAAAGGATTAGTAGTGGTGCTCTTGTAAATTGGAATTCCTTTGATCGGTATCGAGCTTATATGATCTGATGATGAATCGAGAAATGATCGATGGAACGGTGTTGCGACTGTGGTTGAAGAGGATGGGCTTGATAGAGAGAGCTCAGTGCTTGGGGGGCTGATGTATAGGGAGAGATCAGGGGAGGGTTGTGGCAATGAAGGGGTTTCTATGGACACCTCTTGAAATGCCATTGTGTTTGCTAGTTTCGGTTGCTTGAGAGAGAGAGAGAGAGAGAGAGGAGAGAGAGAGAGAGAGAAAGAGAGAGAGAATGAACACCTTTTTTGGGTAGTATGATCAGGTTGCGTTCTACTCTTTGCTAGCTCTATATGTTATTTGAAGAAAGGTACCCTTATACAAGAACACTTCGAGAGATCGACAGAGACCGAGAGAGAGATGCCTCAATGTGAAAGGGTGGAAAGGGATGGGGAACACAAAGAAAAAGGGAAAAGCGTTGGATGATAGTGGGAGGGAGGGGGTGATCTCTCCCCTCTTGATAGGGAGTGTGTATATGAGACAATGAAGGGAGAAAAAGGGTGAGGACTGTTTTGACAATGGTCAAATATTATAAAACAGTAGAGAGAAGAGATCATGGAGAAATGAATATAAAGGAAGATCGATGAAGAGAAGAGAAAAAAATTAGAAAAGGGAAGAGAGAGAGGGAGAGAGAGAGAGAGACCGGTGACCAATTTCCATCCACTCTCTAATAAATTGGTAGGGGCAAGTCGTTGGGTCCTTTTTAGATTCTCACTGTCATGATTCAGGATTTAATTATCCTTTTTATTGTTTTGTGAAATTTAGGAGATGATGTCCTATTTGGATGAAAATTTAAGAAATTAACAAGTTATTTAGGGGGAAAAAAATGACGGGCAATCTCCTACTATGCCGAAGATAAATGACTTCATACTGAAAATAAAGGATTGGTTAGTGTAGTGATCAAAGTCTTGACCTCTGTGGGACTGTGACATCTGATAGATCCCAGAGATCACAAAACCTTTGATTTGATCTCACCCGACCACCATGAAGATCAAGTGGTGGCAACAACCCCTACGTGGGTCGATGAGTGCGGATCAAATTAGTTATCCTCACCAATCAGAATAATCTCTAGAGAATTAGAACCGCTTCAACTGATTACCGCTAAGGTAGTCAGGAGTTAGGATTCCGAGTTGATTCAGATACGAGAATCTCAACCAACCTCATCTAAATTAACGACCATGATGTATAAAAGCCGATCTCTTCCTCCTTAGCAGAGGATCGAACCCTAGAGAATTTAAGAACTCCTTGTAATCTCTTTAATTTAGTGAAATCTCTTTCTCTTTACTCCGTTGTTTTTTCTCTTCGGATTTTCACGTAATTTTTTGGTGTTTGCTTCTGATATATATTCCTATTCATAATTTGAGTGTAGATAAATTTCTCTGAGAAATTTCTCTCTACATTTTGGTGCTTTCGTTGAGAGCTCTGAGTCCACGCTTAAAGTTCTCCCAATTTCAAACCCATCTCCTCCTCAAAAAATCCTCGTCAAATGGAAATATCCCCATCGAAAAAGAATACCTCCCGAGTCGCTACCTCAGTCGCCTCGAAGGCTAAGTCGACGGCTGATAGAGGCGCTCGGCCCACTAACAGTGATCCTCCTCACCTCGATGTTCTCATCGAAGATGCCAAAGAAGGTCAGTATTCCCCGCCTACTGACTTGAGTGAAGAGGAGAATAGGCACGAGGCCCAGCTTTTTTCTGAAGGTCAGCTCCTCCAGATGCTCAAACAGTCTCCAGAGGTAGATGGACGAGCAGCGGGTGGAAGCGAATCATAAACGCGAGAATGCTACTCTCGAAAGAGATGCGACGACCTGCGTCCACAACTAATTAATCACTTAAATTGAGATTCTTTGAAAATCACAGTTTACTAGGAATCAAAGGGCAGAGGCGTCTTGAACTCCTCCATCACCGCCTTGTACTGCTCGAGCCGCCTGCACCGAGAACAATTAGAGGCGCAGCAGGGCTCAATCACCGAGTGAAGCCAGCACTTCGAAAACTCTGGGTCGCACAAGGCCCGAAGGCCCCTCGCATCGAGGATATTGAGGAGATTGTCCGAAAGTGGATAGAAGAAGCAAGTCAACATTTCCGAAGGAGGCGGAACCTTGTGGGTTGAGGATCTTTGACTCTCTGCTCTCGAAAGGAGTTACTTCTCTTCGCTTTCCGGAGAAGTTTGCGATGTCGAGCTTCGAGTGCTACTCGTGAGCAACCGACCCCATCCAACACCTCTGTCAATACCAGGACAAGATGATGGTCTACTCTCAAGACTATTTGCTCCTGAGTCGTGTGTTCCCATCCAGTCTCATGGATGCTGCCTACGACTGGTTCTACACACTCTCAAGACAATCTCTCCGGAGCTTCGAGGAGGTGAACCAGGCCTTCTACCACCAGTACACTTCTCAATGAGAGCTAAAGAAGAACATCAATCACCTCCTCACCATCAAGATGAAGCCTGAGGAGAGCATCAAATAATATGTCGGTTATTCCCACAGCCAAATGGCTCTAGTGTATAATTGCAGTGACGATGTGGCTAACGTCGCGTTCATCAGTGAGATATACTCTTTTTACAAGCATCTGGTGAAAAACGAGGTCACCAAGATGAGGGATATCCTTACTCGTGCCCAGAAGTATATTCAAATTGAGGATGCTACTCGGAGTTTTGCCCACCGCTCCCCCAAGCAAGGGGCGAAGTGGAGAAACAGAAGGTGTGGCCTAGTTCTCCGAAGAAGACTCTGAGCCAGGTAGTCAGAGTTGTCAACAAGCCCACTTGGAACCTCGCCAAGGTTCATGGGGATGAAGTCAACCTCACTCCCATTCAAATTCCCCGTGGACCAGGTATACAACGCCATAAAGGGCCAAGAGATCATCAGGCATCGGAGACCACTCTCGTCCAACCCGAAGGGATAGGGAGTCAAGGAGTATTACGCTTTCCACGACGGTATGGCCATCATACCGTGCACTGCCATTCTCTCTGGAGACAACTCCACTCGCTGGTGAATCGGGGCTATCTCCAAGGAGTTTATCATTAACCCCGAGCAACCCTCGGAAACCAAGGTGAAGAACCACACATGCTTCTCTCTTTTTCTGATGAGCTTCGTCAATGGGCCCGCAATATTGGAGAAGTCTTGCACGAACCTTCAGTAATACCCGTCCAGTCCAATAAAACTCCTGAATTTCTGTTACTGACTTCGGAACTGGCCAGTCCTTTACTGCTTGAATCTTACTGGGGTCTATTGAAATCCCTTTCTTAGAAACATCATGGTCCAAGAAATGCTAAGCTCTCAAGCCAGAACTCATATTTGCTAAGTTTGACATGGAGTTACTCTTGTCGGAGTGTCTGCAACACAACCCTCAAATGTTTCTGTGTGCTCTTCTTCATTCTTAGAGTAGACCAAAATATCATCAATGAAAATCACTACAAACTTATCCAAGTAGGGCGAAAAGACGCAGTTCATCAGATCCATGAAAACTGCTAGAGCGTTAGTGATTCCAAAGGGCATAACCAGGAACTCATAATGATCATATCGAGTTTTGAATGCCGTCTTCAAAAGATCGATCTATCATAGCCACTACTCTACATCCAAAGACTTCTCAGTGCACGAAATGACCGCCGGCTGTAACCTTCTGAAATCAGACACATTGCCTGGCCTCTGTTTTTGGGGTACAACTAACAATTTTTGTCGTGGGAGCTTTGTGTGTTGCTGCTGACTTTCCATCACCCCCTAGAGTATTCTCATCATTTTGTCATTCTCTCCATTAGAGCTATCACGAGAAGTGACAGGACAGTTATGTGTTTCTCGTCTTTTCATATCTGAGTTGGTTGAAAAGATGACGAGAAAAAGGAGCTGAAAAGTAAAAGATACAAGGATCTCAGGATTTAAGGAATGGATTTGAAGGAAGGAATAGATACTTCATATTTGTGATTTGAATGTATAGCCAGGACTCGTGTGACCCAGTTGCAAATTAATCTCACATTAATTTGTCGACTAGTTGTACTGAAGATGTGAAAGCCTAGACTCGGATACCATCCTGTAACGCCTCGATCTCACGGGTACACGGATACTACTGTACGTACATATATAGGGCCAATAGACCCCATGTATGTATGCTAAGCATCGGCACAGAACATGAATCAGAGTACGAAAGTACGTGATATTATACATTCCAAAAGAAAAGAGTACAAGTACATAGTTATCACAGAGTGTGATTTAATATTACATCGATATTACATCACGAGAGGTGCAAAAGTAAGATTTAAAATATACAAGGGACTAGGAGATGCTCACGAGCTGCAAAGTGGGGATCTCGCGAGCAGGTCAAAAGACGGCAGGAGGGGAAGGATGTACAGTTGGTCCGACTGCTCCTCGAGGAAAGCCTGGTCTTCTGCAGTAGGATCCACTTTGGTCCAAACTCTGAGATTTAGATAAGTAGGTGCATGGTTGTCAGAAAGCAACCCAACGAGTATATAAAATAAAGCCAAGCGGTGTGCACAAGTAAACACGTGTACCGAAAAACGTGTCGTGTAGTCATGTCATGCAAGCCTAAAATAACCTCAACAAACAGTATAATACAGAATCTGAATTAAATGAAATGCAATCAGATTATTATATTATTATCATTATTATTACCCGTCCGACCCGTATGTCTAGGTATGTGTCCCGGCGTCCCAGTCCACATACATTCACAAATGAGTAAGACGAGGTTGGTTATTGGAAACTGATGGGGGATCAACTGTAACACCTGGGTTATTGATTGAAATTGAGAATTAAAAAGAAAAAGATTAAAGTTAGGATTCTCAGTCTCAATGCTATCCGCTGCAGTAAGGGCCAAAGCGGGTCGATCCACAGGGAAGGATGCGATGCAAGCTTTTCGGACGATTTCTCTGTACGCTTCAAATAAGACAAAGGAGAGATTAGATTTGAAATATATATGATTAAAGAGGTATGGTTTTACTGATCTTCTACCACAACCCACAATGCAAGTCTTGGATGTTGAATGTCATCTTGAGATACATATGATTTACCCCAGGTTTATTAAAAAGGATTCAAGCAAGAAAAGATGATATTAGAATCTACTAGTTTGCATTACCAAAAACTCAACAAAGATTCATCCTAACTTCTAAGTACAGCATAAGAAAAGTGTTATCTTAAAGTTATGCTGTCTAAGTATTTAAGTATGAAGTTATGAAGAGTTGTTTAAGTGTGCAATCTAGATTAAGAAATCTAGCTATCAATTTAATCTTCAAGAAAGGCAATCTTAGACCTAGGGTTTCTAAAAATTGATCATCAATCTATTCAATTCCTAAACTGCCCTAGGGTTGCTTAAGAGATCAGCAAACCTCATTAAGAATTAGTTAGTCATCATTTTTATTTTTTATTTTTTATTTTTTATTTTACTTAATGAGAAGAATTGTGAAAGAAGGAAAACAAAACGAATCAAGAGATCACAGATCAAAAACTAAAATCAAGAGATCACAGAAAAAAGAAACAAAATTAACTGACAAGAAGTAAATGGCAAAAGAGGTAACCTTTATTCGAAAAATGTCTTCCAATACAAAGCTCCTTCTTCTCCACAATGTGCTTAAAACGAAATTACAAATTGCAGAAATTTAAGGAAAAGCTAAAGAAAACCCTAATCTCCTCGTCTCTGGATGCCCCTCTCTGTTGCATCTACAGGGGTATTTATAGGCTCAGAAGGAAGTAGAGTCCCGGTGAAACACAACCTCAAAATCTGGTTGCCATCCTCATCCATACAGCCGCGGAAACGCGGCTCTGGCCGCGTTTCGCGGCCAAAGCATTATCCCTGGCCGCGCGCTTTCGCGCGTGGCCTCATCTGGTCGTCCACCTGGGCATATCCGTCTGGATCTGACATCTCGACTCTTTAATTTGAGATTTCGGATAACTTGAAAATCAAGTTACCCTAAATCCAAATCTCTTCCAAAACGAATTTCATCCTTGCACTCTTATTTATCCTCATCCACCAAGTATTTAGGGTTGAATAGAATTCTATCCTTTCCCTCTTTTTAGTATTTGCAACATTTGCACTTTGTATTTGCACTTTTGACATTTTGTAATTGCACTTTTGCACTTGGGCTTGGACATGGGCTTGGACATGGGCTTTTAGGCTTCATTTAGTCTTTTATTCTTTATTTAAAAACACTCAAGACTGCACACATTAAATAACAAAATATTAGTAATAGTGCATGATTATATGAATAAATATGAAAATGTGATAGTAAATGTGATGATAATTATGCATTTTTTACTACCTATCACACCCCCACACTTATCTTTTTGCTCGTCCTCGAGTAAAAATCAAAAAGAAAAACTAATCTAGCTAACTCACTTTCGTAGGAATCACGGTTGCACTTAGCATGTGCAACAAGCCGTTAAACCCCTAGGTTACCCTAGAGGACGAGTGTTGTCTCGTGAGGGTTTTCAGTGGATTACACCCACAAAATCCATAAAAAGAAAAATATTCGAAATATATTTGAAGAGACTAAGTAGTCTATAAGTTTTAAGATTATCATTTTTATTCATTCTTAAACTGTCTTAATAAAGTGAATTGTTATTCATTTTAGGTAAGGATCAAAATTGAATGTTTGTATAGTCTTTTTCGTTACCAAAAGTCATACGCATCCTTGTGAATCTAAGAATTCCTTAACTTGGACTCTCATGCCTCTTTATTATTATTATGATTATTTTTTTAATATATATAACTCATCTAATTTTCTTTCGTGTAAGTATCAAGGCTTCTTGAGGCCCTCATACCTAACTAATTGACTATTAGATGTGTTAATACATATATAATATTTCTTAGTTTTCTCAGGCTTTCTAATCCACCTTGTAGCGAACTTAAAGTCGGTGACTCCCAAACTGGTTGGTTTTAGGCCACCGGGTGAGAAAACACCCCTCGGACTCAAATTCGAGTGAACTAGGCCCCAAAACTAAGGACGCTTATTTATAAACTCACCTTTAGGCGTGAATACTTATGCTTCTTGAGGCACATGTATCCAGCTTAATTAGTGATTTTTTTTTTATATATGAGGCACAATGGTCTTTGTCTTAGAATCCTAGATATGCATTAGGTATGCACATTTCATTAAGGTAAAAATCAAGACTAAGTACTTATTCAATTTCTCCTCTTATACCTAAAAATTAAACAATTTATTTATTTTGACCAAGTTTTTAGAAATCCTAATCATGATTTTCCTAATTCTTAAAACTAACTTAGGTTTCTTTCAAAAGATAAGTCAAAATATTGTCCTTTTTATAAAATTTTTTTATTTTTTATTATTTTTTATTATTTTATTATGTTAGAACAACTAAAGAGAAAAAGAATAAACAAATTTTTTTATATATATATATTTTTAATTTTTTAATTTTTTATTACTTTACATACCCTTCCCCCACACTTGTTTCATGCATTGTCCCTAATGTATGAATGAAATGCATGGATGCATGAATTGGCAGAAAGATATAGTTACCGATACAGTGGGTCAAAAAGACCCATGGCTGCATTTACTTCCGGTACTGATTCCAAAAAGATTTTAAGACGTTGACCATTTACCTTGAATGTATTGCCATTTTTCGGGTCGTAGATCTCTATGGCTCCGTGTGGAAACACAGTCTTAACAATGAAGGGCCCTGTCCATCTTGATTTTAACTTGCCGGGAAAGAGATGAAGTCTAGAGTTATAGAGTAAAACTTTTTGTCCTTGGACAAAATTTTTTCTCGTGATGAACTTATCATGAAAAACCTTAACCCTATCCTTCGCAATTTTCGCATTGTCATATGCTTCGTTCCTCAATTCCTCTAGTTCAGAAATTTGTAATTTTCGAAGCTCACTGGTCTTATCTAGATCGAAATTCAGCTGCTTAATTGCCCATAAGGCCCGGTGCTCTAGCTCAACAGGAAGGTGGCAAGCCTTTCCAAAGACTAGTCTGTAGGGAGACATTCCTAGAATCGTCTTAAAGGCAGTCCTATATGCCCATAGGGCATCCACCAGTTTGGTGGACCAGTCCTTCCTATTCTGATTCACAGTTTTCTCCAAGATAAGCTTGACTTGCCTATTGGAAACTTCTACCTGTCCGCTAGTTTGAGGATGATAGGGCGTAGACAACTTGTGAGTTATAGCGTATTTTCGCATAAGAGCTTCAAAAGTTCTATTGCAAAAATGCGTACCATTGTCACTAATAATGGCACGAGGGGTTCCAAAGCGCGAGATGATATTTTCTTTTAAGAATTTGACAACAACTTTGTTGTCATTTGTCTTGCAAGGGACGGCTTCAACCCATTTTGATACATAATCTACGGCCAACAAGATGTATTGGTGTCCAAACGAATTAGGGAAGGGTCCCATAAAATCAATGCCCCAGACATCGAAAAGTTCTACTTCTAGAATTGGATTTAGGGGCATCATATTTCGTTTGGAAATTCTTCCTATCATTTGACATCTTGTGCAAGTTTTGCAATACTCGAATGCGTCTTTGAACACAGTTGGCCAATAAAAGCCACTTTGCAGGATCTTTTCGGCAGTTTTGCGGGGACCAAAGTGTCCACCGCAAGCAAACTCATGACAAAAGGCTAGAACGCTTCTAGTTTCCTCGTCGGGGACACATCTCCTAATAATTTGGTCGCTACAATATTTGAAAAGGTAAGGATCTTCCCACATGTAATACCGAACTTGAGACAAGAATCGGTATCTATCATGTTTTGACCAATTAGGTGGTGTTTGATTTGTGACTAAGTAATTTACTATGTCAGCAAACCATGATTCCTTAGAGATGGCTAGAAGTTGTTCATCGAGAAAATTGTCATTGTTGGGCAGTTCGTCGGAAGGTGCGTTTGGCACACGAGAGAGATGGTCTGCGACAACATTTTCAACACCTTTTTTATCTCGAATTTCGAGATCGAATTCTTGAAGGAGAAGGATCCAACGAATGAGTCGGGCCTTCGCATCCTTTTTTAGCATAAGGTATCGAAGTGCAGAATGGTCAGTGAAAATCGTGGTCTTGGTCCCAAGTAGGTATGGGCGGAATTTCTCCAAAGCGAACAGTACTGCCAAGAATTCCTTCTCGGCTGTAGTATAGTTCATTTGGGCGTCATTGAGCGTCCTACTCGAATAGTAGATCACGTGCTGCTTGTTATCCTTACGCTGTCCTAAAACAGCGCCTATCGCAAAATCTGAGGCATCACACATGATCTCAAAAGGTTTGGACCAGTCCGGAGGTGAGATGATAGGTGCAGAGATAAGTTCCACTTTCAAATTCTCCCATGCACTATTACACCTATCATCAAAGATGAAGGGCACGTCTTTAGCTAGAAAGTTTGTAAGGGGTCTAGCAATTTTGCTAAAATCCTTAATGAACCTACGGTAAAACCCAGCGTGTCCTAAGAAAGACCGAATGTCCTTCACGCATCGTGGAATTGGAAGTTTGGCTATGATCTCCACCTTAGCCTTGTCTACTTTGATCCCTTCCCTAGATATCTCATGACCTAGGACAATCCCATGCTGCACCATGAAGTGGCACTTTTCCCAATTGAGGGTCAAGTTCTTTTCGGTGCACCTATTCAGCACTAGCTCCAAGTGATGGAGACATTGGTCAAATGAATTTCCATAGACGAAAAGTCGTCCATGAAAATCTCTAAGAAGCGCTCGACCATATCAGAAAAAAGGCTTAACATACAACGTTGGAATGTGGCGGGGGCATTACATAGGCCGAACGGCATTCGACGATAGGCAAATATCCCAAATGGGCACGTGAACGTTGTCTTTTCTTGGTCCTCCGGGGCTATAGGGATTTGGTTATACCCTGAATAACCGTCCAAGAAATAGTAATACTCATGATCGGCTAATCGTTCCAGCATTTGGTCGATAAATGGGAGAGGAAAATGATCTTTCCTAGTGGCGGCGTTCAACTTGCGATAGTCTATGCATACTCTAACCTTGGTAGGCAATCGTGTTTGCACTAACTCATGCTTGTCATTTTCTACCACAGTAAAGCTAAACTTCTTAGGGACCACATGCATTGGGCTAACCCACTCGCTATCGGAAATGGGATAAATGATCTCATTATCTAACAGTTTCACTATTTCGGCTTGTACAGCCTCCTGCATAAGTGGGTTTAGCCTACGCTGTGGATCCCTCTTCGGTTTAACCCCTTCCTCTAGATGGATTCGATGCTGGACTATCGTAGGGCTCAGTCCCTTGATATCTGCCATAATCCAACCAATGGCTTCCCTATGTCTCCTAAGGGTTGCCAGTAGATCTTCTCTTTCCTATTAGTCAAATTGGATGCAACTATGACCGGTAACGTCTCTTGTTCACCTAGATAGGCGTACTTAAGATGTTTAGGCAAGGCCTTTAACTCCAAAGAAGGAGGTGGCTCGATGGGTGGAGGTGTTAAGCTTGACTTTTCCATCTCTATAGAACTAGGATTTGCTGCCCATTCAATCTCATCAAGGTTGAGATCACTTGATTCTAAGTTTTCCTCTTCCTCTGACTCTAGTGTGATCTCCTCATTGTGCTTACTCGTCATGTTTTCAATGAAGTTAACAACAAAGGGTTGGTCGGTCATATCGTAGGGATGCTTACCTAGGTTAAAAACATTGACTTCCTTGGTCATATCCCCAAAAGTCAATCTCATGGATCCGTTTCTATAATTTATGATTGCATTTGCGGTTGCTAGGAACGGTCGTCCTAAGATGATGGGAGTTTGGGACCTAGGATTAGACACAGGTTGTGTCTCTAAAACAATAAAATCGACTGGGTAAATGAATTCTCCCACCCGTATGAGGACATCATTGATCTCTCCCATAGAACTTTGATTGAGTGATCAGCCAATTGAATAGTAACTTGGGTTGGGTTGAGTTCACCTAATCCAAGTTGTTGATATACGGAGAAATGGAGCAAATTAATGCTAGCTCCTAAATCGAGGAGTGCTCGATTGATTTCAGCTCGACCTGTGGTGCAAGAGATGGTGGGGCAACCAGGGTCCTTGTACTTGACTGGGATCTGATTGGACAATAGCTCACTAATGTTAGTGGCTAGAAAAACTTTCTTAGGCACATTTGTCTTTTTTTTCTTGGTGCACATGTCCTTAAGGAATTTGGCATAACTAGGGACCTGTTGGATTGCATCAAGAAGTAGGATGTTGAGCCTAACTTGATTGAACACCTCTAGTAGTTTCTCCATATGTGCATTGTTGTTGCTTCTAAGCCTATTTGAAAATGGGGCTATAGGCTGGTGCACCTGTCCTGCTGACTTTTCAACTTCAGTTTCATTGGAGCTGGGTGGAGAAGGAGTGGAGCTAGATGGAATGGATGACTGAGATGGATCTTGTGGCATGGATACTTGATTATCAACTTGTTTTCCCGATCTTAGTGTATGAACCAAGTTATACTGGTTTGGCTCTTGAGCCTCATTGGCTAGCCTAGGATTCCTAGGATTTGGTAATGGTTGACTCGGTAGAGTTCCCCTCTGTCTCTCTTGTTGGTTCAATTGGATCTCTATCCTAGTTAAGACTTGAGCCAGCGTGTCGTGGCTTTTAACTAGAGTGTCCACCTTTCTTTCTAAATTTGAGAGTCTTGTCTCCATTTGTGAATTTTGGAAAGATGGTGGAGGATTTTGACTAGGAAAATTTTGTTGATAGGGAGGATTTTGGAAATTGTTGGAGAATTTGGGCCTAGTTTGATCATTGTTGCTTGGGCCCCATGAAAAATTGGGATAATTTCTCCAACCGGAATTGTAGGTGGGCGAATATGGATTGTTGGCGGGCCTTGTGAAGGTCGCACTCATATGTTCGGGCAAGCTTTGATGCGCGATAAAGACGGGACATTCCTCGAACACATGGTTCAAATCTTGACAATAAGTACAGCCCGCCGAAGATGTTAGGGCTGACTTGGTTCACAGAGACTGGTTCTTTAGTTTCAAGAGCCTCTAGTCTTCGCATTACAGCAGCTAACTTAGCATCGGTTGCTATGTTGGACTCAATGGAATGGATACCTCCTTTAGAAGAAGTCGGGTCATTAGTCCTAAATTTTTCCGGAGTAGGTTCCCATTGGTTGGTATTATCAGCTAATTCTTCATATAATAGCCATTCTTCATTTTCGTTCTTTTGCAGAAATCCTCCTTGGCACATGGATTCTAACAGCGTTTTATTTTGATATTCTAATCCATCATATAGAACTTGGCAAAGTCGCTGTTTCTCTATCTCATGGTGAGGGCATTGGGCAAGGAGGTCCTTAAAACGTTCGAAATATTTTCAAAAAGGTTCATTGGCTGTTTGCTTAAACTGTAAGATGCTCTTCCTAATCAGTGCAGTCTTGTGGACGGGATAAAATTTCTTTAAGAAGGCCTTAACGAAATTATCCCAAGAAGATATTGAACTGGCCTCTAGACTGTAGAACCATTTCTTTGCTAAATCCTTCAAAGCAAAGGGGACAAACCTAAGTTTGATGGCATCTTCTCCTAACTTGGGTATCTTCATCATTAGACATACTTCTTCAAATTCCCTTATGAAGAAGTATGCATCCTCAGATTCAAGTCCATGAAATTTGGGAATAGTGTTGATGTATTGTGGCTTGAGCTCAAATTGGTCAACACCTTCATCAGTAAGCTTGATGCAAGAAGGAAGAGAGGTCCTAATAGGATAGAATCTATCTTGGAGTGATAGTGGTTGTGCCATGTGTGAGTCAGGTTTTGCTCGGGTGGTGAACTAGTTCTAGTAAGCCTGGATGTAAGTGGGTCTCTAGACCAAGCAGACATGCACAATTAGCAAACAAGTTCACCCAATCAATCAATAAAAAAGAAAAACAAACAAAATTCCTATTCTAGGGTAAGCCTTGACCTAGACGACTCCTAACTTTAGACTGTCCTTAGGAGGTCTATTGTCGACCTTAACCACAAGTTAATCGGCCAGGTAGGTGGCAAGACCGGTGGGAGGTTTTCCGTCAGAGATTGTCGACCTTAACCACAAGTTAATCGGCCAGGTAGGTGGCAAGACCGGTGGAGGTTTTCCGTCAGAGACGTTCCTTAATTAAATAACCACCGATCTTCGGGCTTTCGGCCCTCAATCCCCTGCCTAGACACCGATTTGGCAAGAGTTAATTTCGAACAACTTTCCTCCTTCGGTCAATCTCCTAGTGAGTCCGAGTTAACCTAAGGCCAACGTCTAGTCAAATTTTACTTAAGGTTAGGGTTGTGAGTGTGACGGATATGATTTGTGGGCCAAGGGAGGGTGATGAAATCCCCACCTTATCTTGTTAATGGGTTTTGCCCTTAAGATATTTTTGTGTACGTGTAAAGCAGTAGAAAAGTAATCACTCCAAAAAGCAGTAAATCAGCCAAGAGTGTTTCCTAATCTATATGCAATGCAAACGTACCTTGTCGCCAGCACTCTTCAACAGAATTAAAAAAAATTAAATAGACACGTGCCTAAGATACAAGAGTCTAATTTTTTTTATTATCAACAAATGAGTTAATGTTATTTAATTAGCAGTTGCAGGATGATCACAGAGAAAATATATCACAGCAGTAAGCCAAACTTGCAATTTTTAGCAACCTGCAGAAAACTGTATGAGTCTTGGATGTTGAATGTCATCTTGAGATACATATGATTTACCCCAGGTTTATTAAAAAAGATTCAAGTAAGAAAAGATGATATTAGAATCTACTAGTTTGCATTACCAAAAACTCAACAAAGATTCATCCTAACTTCTAAGTACAGCATAAGAACAGTGTTATCTTAAAGTTATGCTGTCTAAGTATTTAAGTATGAAGTTATGAAGAGTTGTTTAAGTGTGCAATCTAGATTAAGAAATCTAGCTATCAATGTAATCTTCAAGAAAGGCAATCTTAGACCTATGGTTTCTAAAAATTGATCATTAATCTATTCAATTCCTAAACTGCCCTAGGGTTGCTTAAGAGATCAGCAAACCACACTAAGAATTAGTTAGTCATCATTTTTATTTTTTATTTTTATTTTTTTATTTTACTTAATGAGAAGAACTGTGAAAGAAGGAAAAACAAAACGAATCAAGAGATCACAGATCAAAAACTAAAATCAAGAGATCACAGAAAAAAGAAACAAAATTAACTGACAAGAATTAAATGGCAAAAGAGGTAACCTTTATTCGAAAAATGTCTTCCAATACAAAGCTCCTTCTTCTCCACAATGTGCTTAAAACGAAATTACAAATTGCAGAAATTTAAAGAAAAGCTAAAGAAAACCCTAATCTCCTCGTCTCTGGATGCCCCTCTCTGTTGCATCTGCAGGGGTATTTATAGGCTCAGAAGGAAGTAGAGTCCGGTGAAACACAACCTCAAAATCTGGTTGTCATCCTCATCCATACAGCCGCGGAAACGCGGCTCTGGCCTCGTTTCCGTGAGAGCCGCGTTTCCGCGGCCAAAGCATTATCCCTGGCCGCGCGCTTTCGCACGTGGCCTCATCTGGTCCGTCCACCTGGGCATATCCGTCTGGATCTGACATCTCGACTCTTTAATTTGAGATTTCGGGATAACTTGGAAATCAAGTTACCCTAAATCCAAATCTCTTCCAAAACGAATTTCATCCTTGCACTCTTATTTATCCTCATCCACCAAGTATTTAGGGTTGAATAGAATTCTATCCTTTCCCTCTTTTAGTATTTGCAACATTTGTACTTTGTATTTACACTTTTGACATTTTGTAATTGCACTTTTGCACTTGGGCTTAGACATGGGCTTTTGGGCTTCATTTAGTCTTTTATTCTTTATTTAAAAACACTCAAGACCTGCACACATTAAATAACAAAATATTAGTAATAGTGCATGATTATATGAATAAATATGAAAATGTGATAGTAAATGTGATGACAATTATGCATTTTTTACTACCTATCAGTTATTGAACCCCGAGTTATTATAATTTAATCTAGATGAATTGAAATGAAAAAAATAATTGGGCAACCTGTGTAGTAGATGAATTCATATGATTAAGAAGAATAATATCCGTATTGGGATCAGAACCCAATCTCCATATGAAGTCAATATAGTTTTTGTCTCGGTTTTGTGAAAGTTGTGAACTTTATGTTTCAAATTTTGATGCTAATAATGATCGTAACTAAAAAAATTTAGGATAAAACTGCGTTGTATTGGAAAGGTGTTGTGCAAGTCAGCGATGGTATCAGTAGAAATTGGTATCTATTAGTTAATACTGGTTAAGATCAGTAATTAGGCTAATTGGCAATGGATAGAGACAAATGGTGTTTAGCAAGGATAAAGCACCACTCAAGCAATTAATTGTTGAAAATCGGTAATTATGGAACCGGTATTATAATAACTAGTAGTGGTGACACCAGTACTGATGGATCCTAGACTAACACCGGAACTGAACTAATTGAATAAGATTTGTAATCAATGTTTGAACTGATTAGTGAGAATACTAATCCAGTTTCAATAACTGGTATATACATTGTGAGAATGTAAGAGTTTTCCAAAATTGTAACCAATGAATTGAGAATAATATAGATGGTGAATAATGTTGGGATGAACTGATTAACATATAATTTCTAATTATGATATTAGAATTCATGTAGAATGAACTGAGAACATAACTAATGGTGAATAGTAACTGTGAACCTCAGTTAAGATAATGTTAAAGACATGAATTGGTAGTTAGCTTATCTACCTTTAACCTGATCAAAGATAATGATTGTAAACCGATAGTGTTAAGATCAGTATTAGTGGAATTGGGATTAACACTGGTCTGAACCAAATAAAAGAATTGTAATCAATCTTTGATTGAATTGAGGATAATTATAATATAAAAATTTTGATGATCTATGTGATATCAGAATTGTTGCGTAACTAATAGCTTGTATCAGAAGGAATTGGGAAAATTTCTGATTCACACCAGTTATAACCTATAGTTAGTTTACTTGGTGATAAAAGAGGCAATTGATAATAGATTTCAGATATTAACTAGTTAACAAGAGATGAATCAGTAATACGATTAGAAAGATCGAATACTAGTGGTATGAATTAGAGTTTGACCGGTAAAATACCACGACTTTTAAGCCGTATGCACTATGTGTGTTGGTATATCTTAGATACTATAAGAATTTTTTGAAACTACGATAACGAATAAAGAAGTGAAATCGTATGAACTTGACTGTGTGTGTAACATATCAGTATGGATAGGAATGCGTTTGTGATAATGAATATGCATAGTATGTATATGGTAATTGTATATGTAGTATTTATTTATGCATACTGATGTGTAATTGCATGCATGTATGTTATTTATTGCATGACATTTATGTATTATCGGAGGAAGGAACTGAGTGTAACCGGTCGGTACGAAGATGGGCAAAATATATTATCGGAGAAAGAGGCCGGGTGTAACCGGTGGGTGCGCAAATGGGGCAAAAATATATTATCAGAGGAAGGGACCAGATATAACAGCGGGTACAAAGACGGGACAAAATGTATTATTAGAGGAAGGGATCGGGTTGAACCCGAGGTGATTGAAGGAGAGTATTGTTATTATTGTTATTGAAATGTGCTTGGCGTAAATTTTGATGTCTTGATTGATGACATCTGGTATATAGATGTGATTGTCGTGTGACATCCAGTATATGAATGTGGTTATTAATGATATCCGATATATAAATGTGGTTGTTATGTGATATCCGATATATAGATATGGTTATTAGTGACATTCAGTATAGAGATGTGATTGTCGTGTGACATCCGGTATATAAATGTGGTTATTGATGATATCCGGTATATGAATGTGAGTGTTGTGTGATATCCGGTATATGAATGTGAGTGTTGTGTGCTTTATCAAGTATGAACATATGGTTAAAAATTTGATACTGTCGTGTGCGGTAGGTGATGTTCGCGTGTTATGCATTCATATGTGTATGAGAATGATAATAATGAATTGTAAACTAATATAAAAGTAAGTTAGATTATATGCTTCGAGAAATGTGTTTGTGACCCTGAATCATATGTAAAACACGAATATGTTATGAACTGAAAATAGGTGATATGTTAGTATGTATGCGATCAATGAATCACTGGGTAACTATAAGAGATATATAATCAAGCTAGATATTATATATTATAAAATATAATATGTTGAATATTAGGACACGTGTGCCAGGAAGTGCAAAGAACTTGTAATGGACAATAGAAGGAATCGGTGACCTATTGACTGCGCTACCAATCATAAGTATGACGATAATTGAGATTATTTCTTGAAATTGTTCAATTCCATCTTAATTTATAACGGTAAAATAATGCAAACTCTAATTTGAATGGCTTTACTCTCTGAGCTTTGAGCTCACCCTACCTCATATTGATGTTTTCAGGTCACGACAAGGCGAAGGCCCGGCTTAGAGCTGCAAGGATGTTCTCTTGAGATAATATATGTAATTGTTATGGAATGTGATTCCTTTTGTAAAATCTGATTGTATTAGTATTTGTAGGTTAATACTGCTAGTAGTAGTAGATTGTAGTATGCTTATGAGTAAGGAAAATAATTAATAGTTGATAATTGGAGATAGATATGCATGATTGTAGTTTCATATTGAGAACAAATTATAATTTGTTTGTGTCAGAATGTTGTATCGAGGGGAGTACTCTCATGTATATGTTTAAATTGATTGACCTTTAGCTAAATTATGAGATGAATGGAATTGATAAGTAAGCGATATCAAGCCGAAATGATATTATATATTGTGTGAGATGTTGTATATGAATAAGTAGGCTGATGTAGGTGAAATCTGATTTATTGTATTGAGGCAGACTCCACATTTCAGAGGAGGTGCTGCCGAAATTTTTGAAGATTATCTGAATAATTAAGTGTTAAGACTTAAGATGATGGTAATTCAGGTGATTAAAATCTGGTACCGTTATATCAACGAACCATGTTTATAGCAGGTCCCATGCATGCCTGAGACAACGACCTATGAAGTATCCGGTACTGAGCCGGAACCGACCGCTAAGTTGTAAGGGTGTTATTTGCATGCCCTGAAAGGATGGCATTGGGAGTAGGAGTGCCAGTACATCCTACAGAAACACTTGGTGGCCCTCTGGTAGAATCAAAGTTTCAATTGCACAACATTTGACTATTTTAAATACATACACATATTGATTCCATCAGTCTTCCCCTCCTGGTGTAAGTTATCCAATTATTACAGATTATGTCTATGATGATCGGTTTACAGGAATTAACATGAATATAATTATAGAAGGAACATGTTTGATATAAAAGTACATGATCTTTGAGTGTATAACATGATAGCAGGTGTCAAGTTCCCATAAAGGTGATAATCATGAGTCAGGTAATTAAATGTCAGTGCCATGTACGGGGTGAAGTACAACAATTCAGTGGCAAAAATATCATATGAGTGGCAGGTCATGTGACATGGCATAAGAAAACAATATGAGTAAACATTTCAAACCTTCACAACTATAATAATAACAATTATTAATTAATTATTAATTAATTATCCAGGTGGGGCTAGTTAAGCTGGAGCAAGCTAGGTCGTGTCATCATAACGCTCGGTACACGATGAAGCTTGGCTCCTGGTAGAGCTAACGTGCAGCTCTAAATGCTAACGTGTTCAGCGATGCTACACTCATGGCGAAGCGGACGTATGAACGTCAAGCTAAGGCACAAAGCAAAGCTACATTCGCGGTGAAGCTAGATGCACATGGTGAAGCGGCATATGAATGCTCTGCTAATACGTGACGAAGCTACGCTCGCAGCGAAGCTAAATGCACATGACAAAGCGGCGAATGAATGCTCGACTAACACACGCGGTAAAACCACACCTCGAACGAGTTTAGCTATAAAGTGCTGGGCGCTAAGCTTGCCTCTCGACAGAGCTATAATAAAAACCCATAGGGTTTAAGTCCGAAGACTGTAAATTAGAACCGCAGAGCGGTTAAGCCCAGAGGCTGAAGAGTGAAAATAGGTACATGCACAAATATTAGTACCAAATAACCATACATATATAAAGAACAAGTAAAAGAGTCATAGAGCAGTCAACCTCGCGACTGAGCTACCACAAAACCCATAGGGTATAAAGCACATGCCTATTGGATAGCCCAGCCCGAGGGCTGAGTAGACGAACCTCTTCGCAAAGCTACAACGAAATCTAGAGGATACAAGGTTGAAGCCTATTTGATAGCCTGCAGAGCGGTTACCTCGCGGCGACGCTATCATGAAACCTAAAGGGTATAAAGCCAGTTCTTATTGGATAGGTTCGCCCGAGGGCTGTGCCCGAGAGACCTGCAACCTGCACAAATGTTAGTTACCAACGCATGCATATAAATAACAAGTAGGAGAATCGTAAAATGGTTAACTACGCGACATAACTACCACAAAACCCAAAGGGTATAAGGCCAATTTCTATTGGGTAGCCCGGCTCGAGGGATGAGTGGCGAACCACTCCGCAAAACTACCACGACACTCAGAGGGTATAAGGCCAATTCCTATTGGGTAGCACGCAGAGCGGTTACCTTGCGGGGACGCTGCCACGAAACCCAAAGGGTATAAGGCAAGTTCCTATTGGGTAGGTTCGCCCGAGGGTCTTAGTCGGAGTACCTGCAACCTGCACCACCGTTAGTCCAACACATACACATATACATGTACTGTCCACACTATTACAAACACCAGTCCACAGGAATACTAGTACCAGCCACATGGTTACACTACATAATACATTGCACGCCCTCAAATATACAATACCCAATACACATCCACTTAACAAGTACTCGCCCAAATACAAAAACGGTACACACATTAAACCAAAATCTGGTACTCGCAAATCTAAAAGAATACTCACAAAAGCCAAGAATTAGTACTCACAAATCTAAATGAATACTCACAATAACCATAGCACTCGCAATAACTAAGAATTAGTACTCGCCTAAAATCACAAAACATCGAGCACGATCCATAAGCTTTGTGAGCACAACGTGGACACGCATAGGAGAAAAAAAGTGGAGTGAGGAGAGAGAGGAGAGAGAAGATAGGAGACAAAGATATAGAGAGAGTGGACGAGAGAGAGAGAGAGAGAGAGATGGGGATAGAGTGAGTTAGAGAGAGACATAGAGGGAAAAAGAGATAAATAGAGAAAGAAAAAGAAAGAAAGAAAGAAAGAAAATTGGAGGGAGAGGAGGGAAGGAGAGGAAGGGAGAGGGTCGGTCACGTCTGGGTGGGCGGCGCGGCCAGCCAGGCAGCGGGTGGCACAGTGGAGAGGGCCCGACGACGGTCTTGGTCAGGCAAGAAGAGGGGAAGGGAAGAAATTGGTTGGTGAGGGTGATGGTGGTGGTATTGGTTGATGGTGATATTGGTTGGTGGTGATGTTGAGAGTTTGTGGTGGAGGTTGTGGAGGAGAGTGGAGAGCAGATGGTTGGGATGATAGTTATGAAAATTGGCAGAGAAAATGATGTGGATTTGGGTGAAGGAAAAGAAGTTGGTGAAAGATGAGGTGGAATTTGTGGAGAAAGTGAAAGAAGGTGGAGGTGGAGGAAGAGAGTGAAGGGAGTGGTGATGTGGTTGGCCAGAGGGCGGTGTGCGACGATCTAAGGTGGCGCGGTCGGTGGTGTGGAGGGGAGAGGAGGAGATCAGAGTTGGTGAGTAAGAGGGAGAATGCGAGATTGAGAGATAGAGAGGAAGAGAGACAGAGAGAATGAAAGAAATAGATGGGGGAGAGAGTGAGAAAAAAGGGAGATAGGGTACAATGGAAAGAGTGAGTGTTGGTCGGCAGGGGAATGGGGAAGGGATGGGGAGCATGTGTCGGGGGGGGGGGAAGAGAATGAAAGATAAAGAAAAAAATGAAAAGGAAAAGGAAAAAGTAAAAGGAAAAAGAAAGAAAGGGAAAATGATAAAAATAACATATATAAATATAATAAAATAAATAGAATAAAACAAGAAAAATGGGCAGGGCTCTGGTCCAAGCCTCGGCTCAGGGTCCGGGTCGTGGGCTGAGCCCGGGGCCACAGGACATGGGTCAAACACCGAACAAGGGAAAATATAGAAAAAAAGAGAAAAATACGGGCAAAAAATTGAGATACGTATCTGGGTATATATTTCAGGATCGAGGTGTTACAAAAATCCTTGCGCCTGTATGAGTTGGGGGCAAATGAAATACACAGGCTTCAAAACTCAAAACTGTGTGCCAAGCCATCATCGTTAAATGTGAGGGAGCAGCCTAAAAATAAGAAAAGTTTTCGTACAAAATTGTCAGAGGAAGCCTCGCCCCAATATCAAAATCTAGGGATGAAGATAAACGTCACCTTCAGGGGGTCCGCCGAGAAGTCTGTAATGGTGAGATATCACTCCACCCGCATGTTCGGCTGCAGGTGGACGCCACATCTCGCCAAGTAATCATCGATCTCCTTCTGGCTATGGAGGGTCGTCATTTTTGGATTGAAGTCCATGGCTGCTTTAGTTTGGAAGCACGCTTTTTTCCTTACTCTACAACGCCCTTCGTGCTCTTTTCCTCACCTCTAGTTGCAATGGATTTCTCTTCTCTCTCGCCCATTGTACATAAAAGATAGTGGATTTGGAGATAGAGATCAAAAACAAAGGGGAAAATGAATAGACACAAAACTCAGGGGAATTTTAGGGTTTGTGAAAAGGAACCCTCTCACAATTCCCCCCAATTTAAGAATGACGCTGACGTCAAATGGCCCTAAAAAGTGCCCATCTTTTCACTCATGATGCTTGAAATCCGGACCGTTGCGTACATCTAAACGCATCATGATAGACCCAATACGATGACTACTTACTCGACACGAACGCCGAAGGGACCCGCAATGTGACAACTGACAAGCTTGCTCAAAACATTAAATGCGAAAGGATGCAAAGTGACCCATGATTCCTCCCTGACCTCGCTTTCTTGTCCTCTAGCGGCAACTAAAATGTCCGATCATGAAATTAAGTTCATTCTCTCCTTCTCGACCAAAGATTCCCAGAAAGAGAGATGGGCGGGGCATCTGCAGTGGTCAAAGTCTTGACCTCTGCGAGACCGCGACACCTGACAGATTTCTGAGATCACAAAACCCTCTGATTTGATCTCACCCAACCACCACGAAGATCAGGTGGTTGCAACAACCTGATACATGGGCCGATGACTGCAGATCAAATAAGTTATTCTCACCAACTAGAACAATTTCTAGAGAATCAGAATCTCTTCAACTGATTACCGCTAAGGCAGTTCGAGGAGTTAGGATTCCGAGCTGATTCAGATGCGGAAATCTCATCCAACCTGATCTAAATAACCGACCCTCAAGTATAAAAGTCGATATCTTCCTCTTTAGAAGGGAATCAACCCTAGAGAATTAAATTTGTAATAGAGTGTTGAGAACTCCTTGTAATCTCTTTGATTTAGTGGAATCTCTCTCTTTACTTCGTGGCTTTTTCCTATTTGAGTTTTTCATTTAATTTTCTGGTGTTTGCATTTGATTTACATTCCTATTTATAATTTAAATATAGATTAATTTCCCTGAGAACTTTACCTCTGCAGTTAATTTGACAGCTAAAAGAAAAAAAAATTAATTTCATTGAATTCTTCTTCTTCTTCTTCGATTTGTTTCTTTCTTTCTTTGTTTTATTTTTTTCTTTTCTTTTTTTCCTTTTGGAAGCGTTAATGTTCAAGGCATGAGCAAAAAAACTCGTCGATTACAAGTAGAAGGAGTTGTTAGCGCGGTTGATGTAGTTTGGCACTTATGATCATGAGAATAATATAAGAAGAGTTTAAGAAATTAAAAAAGTTGCGACTATGATCAAATGACTTTTCTCTCTCCTAGCTTATTCCCTGTCATGGTGACTTTTTGAGAAAAGCTTATATACTGACTTGACGAATTATTACTTCGATCTTTTCCAAATCATTTTATTCAATAAATATTTTAGTCGAGGTGCTGCTATTTTATTCTCATGTAACTAAAAAGTTTTTAAGATGCTTCTTGTCATTGTAACTGAAACTTGAATTTCGAGAGATTGAATTGATATATTATTAGCTTAAAAAGAGCAAGAACATATATACAAATTAGAGAAGAGTTCTATTATGATACAAACATATAATCTCCAAATCCTATTCCTACTGTAATACATAATGTATCTTAATACTAAACAAGAATATTTCTTTGTTACACTTAATTTTCCCTACAAATACAAAGTAGTCAATATGTACAAGATTAGACTTATCACTAATTACTTAACTATCTTACTCATATAGTCAGAAATCAGTCTACTCTAACTTTTGCATTGTCTGTCAACATAATGCTCAATTCACTGGTGTATTGAACAAAATCCATGTAGAGATGCATTTGAACGTGCATATAGCACATGCATTAGAGAATATATAAGAAGGAGAATATATGAAAAATGAGACAACTTGGGGGATTTACTAATGTCCTCTTTAGCTTTTAGTTGTTGATGGCAGGGAATCAAGATGAGACGTTGGGAGCCGTGAATAGCTAGCTGGATCAAATCAAAGACATCCAGACCCAGGTCTGAATTCATCTTTTGTTTAGAATTAGAATTTTGTTAGGGTTATCAGGTGCCTTGATCTACTAACCTACATATTGACTAAAATGCTGTTGGTTGGCATTAATTTACTTGTTATTGATTTAAGTAATTGACTATGTAATGTAATACTCTAATTCCACCAGCCTCCTTCTAATTCCCTTTACAATTACACATGCTCCCAAATATTCCCAACTAGCCATGTCTGGTGTTAATTATGTCACCTCCACATGATCATTCATGAATATATTGTTATCCAAATTCTAGGTTCTCTCAAGGACAATAAATTCTCAATATATAAACAAATCCAAGATTTCATCTTGGGAAGTACTAAGCTTTTAGTGCCTTTCTAAGAGCTAGCTAATTATAAACTTTCTACTCAGAGATGATGCTGATTTTAGGGTACTAGTGACCTACATCTCTAGCTCTATCACCGATGTTTCTCTAACAAATTAAAACATCAATGTACAGGCATCTATGGACAGAAAGAGGCTCCAATATTCTATATAAGAACTTGCTCGGATACCCAAGCAATTGTATAGTCTTGGAATATAGAAGACAAGAAAAAAAAAATTACATGAAGTACTGTTTGTCACCAGAACTCTATGCCGGGGCGTTTAATATATATATATATATATATATATATTATATATATATATATATATATATATATATAGTTGGGGTAAAGTGGGGCCTCAGCCTCATATATTATTGATATAAGAAGAATGCATAGTCCTAAGAGAAGAACATGAATGATGGTAAGAGATGGAAAGATGCAAAATTATAAGAATACATCAAACATCGAAAGTACTGTCAGAATAATAACAAACTAAGGCAGCATTCGACATTGTGGATCGGGAAGTGAGAGCGCCATAAAACTACGAAAGAAGAAATCCGCCACCCAAGACCATTGAAGAAGAAGATTTTGAAGGAAAAAAATCTTCTGTTCCTCTCTTGTCAAACTACTCAAATGGTGGTGGTCATGAAACAATCTCATTGATCAACTTTATTACATGAGATATTGAAAAGTCTTCAATCATTCCAAAGAGATGCAATAGAGTCGGCTAAGAGGATAATACAAGACGGTTGCGTTATGTTGCCTAAAGTTCCAAAGTGAGAGGGCATTGAAGAAAGATGTGGGGTTAGTTTTTGAATCAACTCCACAAAATATGCACGACAAAGTGATATGGATGCCTCTTTTGATAAGTTTATCTACCGTTAAGAGACGATCATGCACTTTGGTTTTAAGCGGGACTTGTGTAGTTCAAATCCACAGAAAATTATTGTTCTCATTATGATAACCGGTAAGGCTTCTATAAAGAGAGTTGACGGTGAATAAACCATTGTCCTTGGGCTTCCATTGGCGAACATCCAGAGTAGAGGTGAATAAGGTTAACAGTTGCAGAAGTAAAAGGAGGCTGTTGAGGTTATTGGAGAGGTGTAGATGTAGATGTGACCATCTTCGAAATTGGAGAGTCCAAATCTTTCTACCCTCAAAGAGACAAGTTTGAGTGTTAACTATTATGGATGGATCCATGGTAAGAAAGTAAATATTGAAAAACATTGAAGCAAGTGTAAAATCGCCTATCCAATAGTCAAGCCAAATCTAGCAGAACAACCATCTCGCACTATGATTTTAATACCGGAGACAAAAGCCTTAGAAGCCTTAAGAACTCCTCTCCAAAAGAGGGAGACTTTCCCGGATAGAGTATGGTACAAATCATAAGGCCTCGTCTTCTATAATAGTTGTGAAGTATAAGAGCCACCTATGGATTGTGGATATCATGAAAAAGTCGCCACCACCACTTGAAAAGAAGAGAAAGATTTGTTGGCCCAAAGGCCTTCCACTCTAGTTTTGATGATGATTAACTCATGTAGTTATGTGTACTAATAATCTTGTGATTTTAGTTTCAGATCATTAATTAAGATATTAGTTGGTGATTGGCTTCAACAAGATGATTTGGAAGCTATTCACATGGTGATTCAAGAGCCCGAGTGACAAGATCATATATAGCACTCTTTGGAGTCTAGCTCGGTGGATCACGAAGTTTTGGATCGAGTCGGCTTGGAGACGGCACTCTACAAGAAGACGTCAGTACCATAGTTTAGAGTTTGTGTTTAGATCCAAATCGTAAAGATTAGAATAGTATGATATGCTCAAGTTCATAACACACACATTTCATGTTTTGGTTTTCGGTTTTTTGGTTTAACCGATCTTGGTTTGCATGAATAGATATTATATCAAAACAAGTTTACATGGTTTAATGTATATTAGATTTGTTCTATATGCATGCATGCTTCAACTATTTAAACAAACTTAGCTTGATAGTCTATTTCATGTGTTTTATGTTTTGGTATTTCTTACAAAACTTATTTTTGGAATTAAAGACGAAAACTATGATATATATATGTTTCTTGTATATTGGATTATATCCATATGCAACATGCTTCAAAGTGTTTAAATATCATGTTTTTGTATTTCCATGAGTTTTAGGAAAAATCAGTTTTCCTATTGAAAAATACATCTTTTGTAAAATACAGTTTTTGGTTTTGGGAAATATGATAAGACACAAAATAGTTCAAATTGCATGATAATTGAGTTGAAATTTTTATCACATGTTTATTTATCAATGCAAAATGTTAAAACTATTTTTGGGGATTTTTAGAAGAGATAAAAGAATTTTTAGAAATATTTTTACTGTTGTTTCTGACCCAGAACTGGCTGACAGGCCAGGTCGGTCGACCGTACCAAGGGCCGGTCGACCGTGCGGTCGACCGACGTGCACAGAGTTGTGCACGTCTGGCAGCCCAGTGGGCCGGTCGACCGGGCGGTCGACCGGAACTGAGAGCAGTGCTCTCTGTTCTTTTCGGTTGACCGGGCGGTCGACCGATGGTGCCTGCGGTCAAATCCGACCGTTGGCCGGTCGACCGACCGGTCGACCGTTAGGCCATTTTTGGCAGAAATTGCTGCCAACAGCTATATTTTTCTGGGGCTATAAATACCCCATTAATGACCAGTTTTCTCTAAGATTTTTTGTGCGAATTTTTCCTTACTCTCTGGTATTTTCACAGCAATCAAAAGAAGTTTTGGGATTTAAATTGAACAATCTATTTGGTGTTTTAGCTAGGGTTTGGAAAATCAAAGAAAAAGGTTTTTGGGAAAAAGAGTTTTGATTCAACTTCTATATCTAGGTTTCAGTTTTTCCCAAGGATTTTCTTTGTGATTTTGATTTTCATTCCATTGTTTTTCTCCACATTTGAGCTACATCTACTTTCTTATTTTATAGGATCTTTGTGTGTGAGAAAGAGATTGTTTGTGGTTGTTTGTTAGACCACCAAGTTGTAAACCCAATCTTTTCTTGGCTTTGTGCCTTTGGGTTGTATCCCTCAAGTTGTGAGGTGATCCTTGTGTTGCTTTGTGCTAATCTCTCAAGTTGTGAGGTGATTGTTTGTTGGCTTTGAGTTGTGCCTCAAGGAGGAGGTTGTGTTTGTAAGGAGAGGAGTTGGGTACTCCTTGTAATTGTGATTGCCCAAAATCCTCGGTGGAGGTTCCCTTTGTGGGAGTCCTTTGTGGACAAGCTAGTGGATTGGAAATCCTTCACGGTGGTGAAGGCGGGGATGTAGAGCTGGGTGCTCGAACCTCGAAACATATCTTGTTGTTTTCGCTTGATCCCTTGGCTCTTACTCTCTCTCTTTACTTTGTGCCTTGCTTCAATTCATATTGTTCATTCATAATTGCTTGGCTTGTTTGAGTGTGCATCTCTTGTTAATTGCAATTAGTTTTTAAATCCGCATTAAGTTCATTAGATTAGCATTATCACCTATTCACCCCCCTTCTAGGTGATTTTCAATTGGTATCAGAGCCTACGCTCCTGATATTTAGGTTTAACCACCTAGGAGTGAGATCTTGGTTTGCTAATCTCCATTTGCATTGTTCATTTGCACACATATAGTTGCACTCATGGATAGCCCTCCTATGTTTGATTTTTCTAGACATTATATTTGGAAGGCCAAGATGAGTAGTCATTTAAAAGGCCTAGGACATCTAGTTTACCAAGCCTCTACACAAGAATCCTTCCCAAATAGTAGCAAGCATAAAAAGGCTAATGCATTAGCCCTTAAGGCACTTAGAGCATCTTTCAATGAAGATCTTTTATATGTGTTTGATCGTTATGACTCGGCTTTTGCAGTTTGGAGTATATTGACGTCTCCCGAGCTACCCGTGATTATCAACAAGTTGAGGAGATCTAGGAGAGACAAGTCCGACGAGCATTGCCTCATGGTCAAGGGAAAGACTCCCTTGAGGTACATTCGGATTTTCAACTAAATGATAGCTCTAGTTCATATTGCCATGGATGTTTTGAAGTTCAAAATTTAAATGTAGAACTTGCATCTAAACTTGAAATTTTGTGGAAAAACATAACTCTTTGAAAAAGAAGCATTTTGATTTAAAAGAAGAAATGAAAGATTTATGCTCAACTTTTGAATCGGTTTTGCAAGAGAAGGAAGAGATTACTAGTGAACATGACTCACTAAGATCTCAACTAGACCTTGCCCTTAAAGAGATTGAAGTTTTGAAAAACAAAAATGATTGTGATGATATTTTGAAGAACAATGAGGTTTTATCTTCAAAATTGGATTTTATTTTAAAAGATAACCTTTCTTTGAAAAATGAAATTGATTTCATTACAAAAGAATTGGATTTAGTTTTAAAGAAAAATAAATCTTTGAAAAATGATATAGATAATCATGTTTGCCATGCTAGTGTAGCTTCTTCTTCTAGCACACCTATTGCATGCTCCACTTTATCTTCTAGTATTGAAAATGACATAAATGTTTTGAAGAAAAGTGTAGATTGTTTGGGCTCCACTTTGAGCCAATGTACATTGAATCATGCACGTTTGGAAACCTTGGTTCGCAAGAAACAAGTTCCATCCTTACATGTATACCCATCACACATACACATGCTTTCCACGTTCACCACCATCACACGTATGCTCATGTGTACACATGTACACATTGTGGCCGAAAAGGCCATCTTGCTAGATTTTGCTATGATCATTTACATAATGAAAATTTAGCATGTAATCTTGTTTGGGTTAGGAAAGGTACTAACCCCTATGGACCCAAAAGAAAATGGGTACCAAAGACCACCCCGCATGTATTTGATGTAAGTGTGGGCTCTCGCATCACGTGAGAGTAGCAGTGCCTTGAGGTGGATGCGTTCCAAGCTTAAAGAAAACAATTTGGATGCATCACTTTCAAGGGGAGTTTGGTGGAGAGGACCACCATTGGTTTGGAGAACTTGAGAGGTGCCTTCATCGGTTTTGGTATCTATCTCGAACTCCCATTTTTATTTGCATGTTTTTCATGTTCATCAATTTATACCATGCCATGGTTTATTGTTCATTATGCTTATGTCATGTTGATTAGATTAGTGTTATACATGTTTAGTTACTTGAGACACCCATGTTTTATATGGATCTATATTTAGTGTTCTCACCTTGTTTTTAACTAATATGTATGCTCTAGATCTAATACACATGCATATACATAATGATCATATGAATGGTTATGATGTTTTGTTTTGATGACTCATGTTTTGTTTAGTATGTTGAATGCCATGTTTATTAGACCTTTGACATACATATATAGCTTTTCAGATCACCCATGTTTAGATAGACCCATTTGTTGTGTTCTCACCATTATTTGGCTATTATGTATATCATGATTCTAATAGCATGTGGATTTACTTCATGATCATTTTATGATTATCGTGTTGATTTATGTCTAGTTTTTATGCCTCATGTTTTGGATATACGTTTAGATGTTAATTTTCATTAAGATTAGGATTTATACTTGTACATATAGTGGGCCACAAATAAATCTTTATATATGTTTGTGATTGAATGCCTATTTGTACCCATTAGATGTGCTAGTATAGTCTAGTTTTGATGATTCATGCATTTTAACCTATATTCCCATTTTGGATATGTTTTTGTGATCATGTGTTTTAACTTCATGTATATGTCTATCTTGTCCAAACTATTGATTATACATGTACATCCTTGAGCCACGTGCCTTCATGTATATACTTTTGTGGACTCATTATGTTTAGGATATGTATGTATACTTTAGTTTGTACATGACATACATATGCCTTGAAGTTTAAATCGTTTTGATGATTTTCATGTTTTTAAGTAATTTCTATTGGTAATGAAAATCTAGTTTTTTTATGTTTTCATGTTTTCAAGGAATTTCATATGAGCTTAATTGAATATTTTCATGTTGATATGTGTCACATTATACTTGTACACTCACCTTATTAGTTTACTCATGATTTGTTTTCATGAGACTATGATATGGGCTTTATGGACTTTGAGTGTTTAGTGATCATGTGATTTACATGTGTTTCATGAAAAATAATTTTGTTTTATTAACTAGTTCGTATTCTTCACTATGGTAGAGATTTTCAAACATACTACATTTTCAAACCTATTTTTTGAAAACCCTACCTTCCAAGGGCGGATGGATGGGCGATCATGCTCATGTATGCTTTATAGTGAAAATCATTTTAAACTTGAACATGAATGGGAGGATAGGGAATATGAGATATACACTTGATCTTATTGTTATTTTCAATTGGTATCATTGAATTCTTTCAATTGGTATCAATATTGACATTTCTTTTATACTCATATATTTTTTATGTATGTATGCTTTCATTTCAAATAGTATCAATTTCGATTGGTATCTAATATTCCATACACATATATACTTGTTTATGATAAGCTTGAGCTTCAACTTTGTTTCAATTGATTTGGCTTTCAATTGGTATTCTTAATTCAAAACTTATTTTTCAATTGATTTTTTTTTAAAACAATGCGTAGGCTTGTTAAAATAAAAGTGTACATTATTTTTGTTGGTATTTCATAAAGGGGGAGAAAAACTCGTATTTTATCTTTCAATTGGTATTTTGGTTTCCACTCCCACACTTTATGATTAAAATTTTTAAGGCATATGATATCAAAATCAAATTTGTTTATATACTTAAAAAGAATAATAATTTCAATTGGTATTAAGATTTATGTTTAGAAATTCAAAATTTGTAATGTTTAATTTTAATTGGTATCAAGATTGTTTATTTACAATCGGTATGTTGTTTGTTTACTTGTCAATTGGTATCAAGATTTTTATTTTTCAATTGGTATAGTTTCATTTTTAATTGGTATCAATATGCACTTCATTGACACATTTTTAATTGGTATCATATTTGATTTGACCCCTTATTGATATCATATTTGTTTTTAGACAAAAGGGGGAGAACATCCCTTGATTGCTTCTTTGTTTGAATAAAAAGAAGAGAAGAATATGTTTTTATTAGTTTTGCTTTGTTATTAACCCCTTTGTTGATGATTGACAAAAAGGGGAGAAGAATTTGAGTTTATATATGCATATTTGTATGCATGTTTTATGTTTTTATTAAGTTCATTTGGTATCAGAGCATTATTTCTAGAACATGTTTATTTTTTGGTATCAAAAGATTGCAAAAGAGATCATTAGTTTTGTTTTGCATATACTAAGTTTAATTGATATCTAAAGCATTTTTATTTGTTTATTTGTTTAGTTTAATTGGTATCTAGAGCATGTTTATTTGTTTTTGAAAATTTCATTGGTATCTTCCATTGGTATCTAGAGCCATTTATTGTTTATGCATAACTATGCATGTTTCATGTTTAGTATTCATTGCATATATTTGTTGTTTATCCCTATGCATGAGTTAAGGGGGAGCTTCTTTGAAGCTTAACTTTAATCCATGCATATATAACTCTATGAGTTTTGTCATCATCAAAAAGAGGGAGATTGTTGGCCCAAAGGCCTTCCACTCTAGTTTTGATGATGATTAACTCATGTAGTGATGTGTACTAATAATCTTGTGATTTTAGTTTCAGATCATTAATCAAGATATTAGTTGGTGATTAGCTTCAACAAGATGATTTGGAAGCTATTCACAAGGTGATTCAAGAGCCCGAGTGACAAGATCATATATAGTACTCTTTGGAGTCTAGCTCGGTGGATCACAAAGTTTTGGATCGAGTCGGCTTGGAGACGGCACTCTACAAGAAGACATCGATACCGTAGTTTAGAGTTTGTGTTTAGATCCAAATTGTAAAGATTAGAATAGTATGATATGCTCAAGTTCATAACACACACGTTTCATGTTTTGATTTTTGGTTTTTGGTTTAACCGATCTTGGTTTGCATGAATAGATATTATATCAAAACAAGTTTACATGGTTTAATGTATATTAGATTTGTTCTATATACATGCATGCTTCAACTATTTAAACAAACTTAGCTTGATAGTCTATTTCATGTGTTTTATGTTTGGTTTTTCTTACAAAACTTATTTTTGGAATTAAAGACAAAAACTATGATATCTATATGTTTCTTGTATATTAGATTATATCCATATGCAACATGCTTCAAAGTGTTTAAATATCATGTTTTTGTATTTCCATGAGTTTTAGGAAAAATCAGATTTCCTATTGAAAAATACATGTTTTGTAAAATACAGTTTTTGGTTTTTGGGAAATATGATAAGACACAAAAATAGTTCAAATTGCATGATAATTGAGTTGAAATTTTTATCACATGTTTATTTATCAATGCAAAATGTTAAAACTATTTTTGAGATTTTTAGAAGAGATAAAAGAATTTTTAGAAATATTTTTACCTGTTGTTTCTGACCCAGAACTGGCTGACAGGCCAGGTCGGTCGACCGCTAGGTCGACCGCACCAAGGGCCGGTCGACCGTGCGGTCGACTGACGTGCACAGAGTTGTGCACGTCTGGCAGCCCAGTGGGCCGGTCGACCGGGCGGTCGATCGGAACTGAGAGCAGTGCTCTCTGTTCTTTTCGGACCGGATGGTGCCTGCGGTCAAATCCGACCGTTGGCCGGTCGACCGACCGGTCGACCGTTAGGCCATTTTTGGCAGAAATTGCTTCCAACGGTTATATTTTTCTGGGGGCTATAAATACCCCATTAATGGCCAGTTTTCTCTAAGATTTTTTGTGCGAATTTTTCCTTACTCTCTGGTGTTTTCACAGCAATCAAAAGAAGTTTTGGGATTTAATTTGAGCAATCTATTGGTATTTTAGCTAGGGTTTGGAAAATCAAAGAAAAGGGTTTTTGGGAAAAAGAGTTTTGATTCAACTTCTATATCTAGGTTTCAGTTTTTCCCAAAGATTTTCTTTGTGATTTTGCTTTCCATTCCATTGGTTTTCTCCATACTTGAGCTACATCTACTTTCTTATTCTATAGGATCTTTGTGTGTGAGAAAGAGATTGTTTGTGGTTGTTTGTTAGACCACCAAGTTGTAAACCCAATCTTTTCTTGGCTTTGTGCCTTTGGGTTGTATCCCTCAAGTTGTGAGGTGATCCTTGTGTTTCTTTGTGCTAATCCCTCAAGTTGTGAGGTGATTGTTTGTTGGCTTTGAGTTGTGCCTCAAGGAGGAGGTTGTGTTTTTAAGGAGAGGAGTTGGGTACTCCTTATAATTGTGATTGCCCCAAATCCTCGGTGGAGGTTCCCTTTGTGGGAGTCCTTTGTGGACAAGCTAGTGGATTGAAAATCCTTCACGGTGGTGAAGGCGGGGATGTAGAGCTGGGTGCTCGAACCTCGAAACATATCTTGTTGTTTGCGCTTGATCCCTTGGCTCTTACTCTCTCTCTCTCTCTCTCTCTTTACTTTGTGCCTTGCTTCAATTCATATTGTTCATTCATAATTGCTTGGCTTGTTTGAGTGTGCATCTCTTATTAATTGCAATTAGTTTTTAAATTCCGCATTAAGTTCATTAGATTAGCATTATCACCTATTCATCCCCCCCTCTAGGTGATTTTCAAGATTGAAGTCCGGAGATTACAAACACCCACACCTCCTTGATTTTATAAGAGCAAACAAGTTTTCAATTGATCAAGCAAAGCCCTCGATGTATGTCCTTTGTTCCTTTTCAAAAGAAAGCATGACGGATACGATCAATACTATGAATTACCCATTCCGGGAGGCAGTGAAGATAACACAAGGTTTACAAGAATTAATCTTTCTCCTCTAGAAGGAGCACTACCTTTCCAAGTAGCAAGCCTCTTTTCAACTTTTTCCGCAAACGGGGGCCAATCCTCCCTTGTTAGTGTGGCCACTTTGATTGGTAACCTAAGATAGGTAAAAGGCAATGTTCCAAGATTGCAATTTAGAATGGAGGTGACTCTCATGTTCATCTCTTCACACCTACTCAAGTTATAAACACATGATTTGTGAAAATTGATTTTTAGCCTCGTCATAATCTCAAATCAGCATAGAAGTAGCTTGAGAGTAATAAGGGAATTAGAATATCCCAGAACAAGTAAAAGGGTGTATCGACATAATGTAGGCTAACAAGATCATTCGGCCAAGGGAGAGATCCAACCTTTGATGCTTTCGTTCCAATCGGCAAGGGAAAGGTTACTAGTGAGAGTGTTGGCGACAAGAATGAAGAGGTAGGGGAGAGATGATCTCCTTGTCTAAGATCCTTATGACATTGGATGTAATTGTCCGACCTCCCATTAACAAGAATGGATGATCTCCCACAGAGCAAGCAAGGTTTGGTCCATCCAATCCACCATTGCCCAAGTCCTCTTACCTCCAATAGTTCAAAGATGAAATCCCAAGTTGCGGAATCAAAGGCCTTGAAAAATTAATCTCACCGAACACAACTCGAATTCAAGACATGGACCTTAAAAATTTTTATCTTTAAAAAAAATTATTAGGTGGTTCTCATTTTGCATCCGGTTAGAAGCACTAAAAAACTAGGTTATAGGAATACGAGTCTTCTAATGTGATGTAATAATACAATTACGCAGATATGTAAATTTCGAGAAAACCATCAATATGAATTCATCCTGAATAACAATTAAGTAAATATGTTTAAATATTTTTTTATAATCATAGAACAGAAATAGTGAAATTTTTTCTAATAAGTTAAAAGGAAGTGTTCTTATAAATGTAGTGGGTTGTGGAATTAAAATGATCATTTACAACAAAGTATTTCACTTATATCAAATTCTAGATGGATGGGCATCCGGTTTTAATTGAATTAGTGAATCCTGAAGGAATTTCTAAAGTATCTCATCTACATTTTATTGTTGTTTTGAACTTGATACTTCTTAATCATCCATATGGAGATTTTAACAAGCATCAGAGTATGTATCAATAGGGGCATAAATTATTTTAAAGAATTGATGCATCGAACTCAAAAGTTAAGAAATAGATGGTATAGAGGTTTTAGCCATTATAGAAACTCCATCATCCTACTTTTGATGCATCTCAACTAATACCAGATCTACCAAACTTCATAATGATTTTAAACTTGAGAATTCATCAAACCCCTACAATATTCTCATTATGTTATGGGGTTTGCCTCAACTTGAACAATTTGTCATCTTAAAGATGTATTTTCCTTATCATGATCTATCACCAGATTTGACACCGAGACCTTCACATATCCATTAATGTCGTCCACCATGTTTTACCATTGGTTTTCTTCTTTTAATGGATATTTTCGTTCCATGGCCATGAATTCGTCTCTACCTAATCGACTTGACACTCTTTCATTCATCTTTTAGATTCAACTTTTTTCATAGGCCCGTGAACTTATTTTTGACAATACACCAAACATCTTGTATATTCTTGAGAAACCTTGAAGTGATACTAATTCGTTATGATTATGACAAAATTGTTAATGATCGAGCCTGACCTGTACAGAAAAATATAGACTTTTAAGAAAAATGCTAGGTCCTCGATGCTACCGTATTGCTTAAGGCTAACGGGTCGTGATCCACAGGGAGGAACAGTGATGGAAGCTTTATAGTAAGTTTCTTATTTTAATTAACTAAAATATATTTAAGAGTTCTCTTCTCAGTTTTAAAAGAAAATAAAAATAGTTAAGAAGAAGATATAGAAGAAGAGATGGTAATATTTTATTGTTTTATTTATAAAAGAAAAGGAAACAAAAAGAGATAAGAAAAGCCTTGGTACAAAAATCAATAAAAGAGATAAAAGAAAAGTATTTAAGATGGTTTTATTAATTCAAAAGAAAAAAAAGTTCAAAGAAAAAGAATTAAAAGAGAAAAGGTTGATTGAAAATTGTTAAATTAAACTAAGAAAAAAAATAGAAAGAGATAAAGGGAGAAGATTTACCTCTATTGTAGATTAACATATCATGATTAGATGTGAAGTAATATAAAGAAAATTAGTAGAAAGAAGTAAATGAAAGCAGTACTTGGCCAGATTGAGTACGATGAAGAAAAGTGGGAAACCTCCTTTGATTATCACCTTTAATATAAGATTCTTGAAGAAAAGATTATATAGTGTCATTCTACAATAACTCTTCATCTCTTTTAATCATGTAACTCTCTCTAACATAAAAATAAAATAAAAGAAAAAAAATAAAAATTACATTGAAGAGGAAAAAAGAAAAATCTAAATTAAAACTCTCTCTCTGAGATGGTGCTCCCTGCCTTTGAGGTTACAGGTATTTATAGGAGAATAAAACATGTATTAGACGTGTACGAAGGTAGGGGGAGTTTGGTGCTCCCCCTAATTCATCTAAAGAGCCGCAGAAACGCGGCTTTTGTCGCCTTTCTGTGACAAAATCCTGGCCTTTGGGCCAGGATCAGTGGGTGCTGCATTTCCGCGACAAAATCCTAGCCTTTGGGTGAGGATCAATAGGTGCTTACTCTTCTATGTGTCCTCTATCCTTCTGGAATTTGAATTTTTGCTCCGTGTTTGACCATATACTCTTTTATCCTTAGCGAAACAGATAGGGTCTTCACAAAATCTATTTTTAAAATTTTTTATAGTTTTATCTTATTTAGTAGATCCAATTTTCAGATAAGATAACTTTTAGATCCTCTGAATTTGAGCATATCCCCGTTTGATTTGGACTTTTAGATTTATTTAAATAGGATTCATTTTTATCTTCTCTTTATCACACCCTGCAAGGATTATGACATTAAAACAAGTGAGTTTGTAATGATTTATTATATAATATATGTAGAAATGTAATAATGTTTATGCAATATATGTGTCCAAATAATTATGGTTAGGTTCTACATATAGAGTGAAAGCGAGACCACAAAGCTTTTCATCAAATGTCATACTCGTAAAATAAGTTAGTAAAAACATTAGAAGAAAAATATAGAAAAATCTACAAAACTGGCATACATGTACCCACATAGAGAACATCGGAAGAAATTCATTGTAATCATGTGGTACTAGAAAGCAATCACACACCTCACCATCAAAGATCTCCTTACAACAATGAGTAGCGCTTCCTTCCATGGTGAAAACAATCACCTATTGATACCAAATACTTTTTCCCCCTTGATATTCAAAATAATATTAATGATTCGCTCTTTACCCTATCCTTCTGTCTCTGTTTCTTGATTCAAAATTGTACCTCCAAGGTGTTCAGTATCTCCTCACTTTTTAAACCTTATACTATAGCTTTTTAAGAACTCTAATAATATTAAAGTATTAAAGAAAGGTTTAGGCCATTGATCTGAAAGATACCAACTTATTGTAAGAGTCACTTTAGATAATCATAGGATTCACTCTTGACTAGTATATCGCTCTTGGTGGTGAAAATCGAACGACAACGCCGAAAGAGAAATAGAAGGAGGCGGCCGAAGGGAGAGTGGTGGCTGGAAGAAGAGAGGAGGAGGTTGGGGGAAAAAGAAGGAGGCTATACGGGAGAGAGGATGAGGGGAAGAAGAAAAAGGCTGGCATTGCTCTCTCTTGCTCACTCACTCTTTCTCGCACGGATGAAGACAGACAGACAGACGGGTAGACAACTTTTGCTAAGGAGTCACGAAAGAAAAACTCGCTTCGCTCAATTTTAAAAATAAAACAAGTTCATGTTCACTTTTGAAAATAGGATACTTTCACGATAGCTCAAAAAACTTCCTTCTTATGTTAATCATTTAAGAAATGTGTTTATCAAGTATTACATCCTCCATACAAAGTTTGAACCCAAAAGCAAGGTAGGAAACTGTAGGGGTAAATGTCTCAGAGAAATTTGTCTACACTCAATTTGTAATGAAATTTGTGAGAGAGAATAATAAAGCAATGTAAAAAACAGAATTTTATGTGAAAGCCTAATTTGGTAACACCACGAGGAGGAGGGAGATAATTCACTATTTTCAAGAGGTTACAGGTAGAACTCTGTTGCAGTCTCATATTACAGTCGACAGTGGTTTGAGGAGAAAGATTCTCTGGATCTTTAGGGTTTTATCTTTATTTTTGCTCTTATGGGGGGTTTTGATCCTGTGGGGAAGTCCCCTTTTCTGGGGTCGATTTTCCAGTGTATATATACCCACGGAGTCTTTATTTGTAGTGCGGGTCATGCAGATTTCAATATTCGCATGATCTGCACATTGTGATTTCTTTATAACGACCTGAATTTTGCCCTTGAATGTGGAAGTGATTTCGGCTATCTTCTATGAGTTGTTATAATGTTTGAAATGTGAGATGACCTAGCCCCATAATTGACTCCATGAATGAAGGCAGATATCAATGAGATCGGTTGCTATGACCATCTTGCTTGGGACAGAAAGGATTGATCTCGGGGTAGCGATGCTCTAGGGAGGATGGTGTCCGCGGGGCTATTGATTCTGCAGAAGGAGGAGTGACCTCGGAATAGCTTAGTGATGCATTCATAAGAAGCTCTGCTTGGCATACCATGTTGTCTGTCTTTGAGAGTTTCTGGTGAGACGAACATGTGTCTTGTTCCTGGTGCAGGTCAAAAAATGATCACTACAGATGCTCCCTCTGCTTCCTCTTTCTCTAAGCTCTAAGGAGAAAGAGTAGAGCTGATTGATTTGGCTCTAGCTCGAGAAGTTGAGGCATCATTTGTAAGGACTTGTCAAAATATCTCTTCACATTCTGAGCCCTCTTTGAAAACTGGAGTGGGTGAAGATAACTGGCAAATTAAGTATCAAAATTCTGACTTCATAATGGACGAGATTGTGTGGTAGAGGCAGATCAGATTCGGTGGATTTGACATGCTGAAAAATCCTGGATGCAAACTGACTCTAGGATGTGGTTGGAATTTGAATAGGAGACAATTCAGCTGCTTCATTTATAAATAGGGGTATCCTAGAAATAGTTGGCTCGTCTTCTCAATCTTCTCAAGAGTTTCTTGCCTCCTAAACTTTTTGTTCTGGTAGATTGCAATGTCGCTCTTCTTCTTTGTTCGATGGAGGAAGGAGAGGGAGAGATGGAGATGTGGACGTGTCCCATTGGTTTTCATAATGATCTTGTCACGTACTTTGATTTTCGTGATGAGGCCTCACCACCTGGGAAGATCTATTGGGCTCAAGCTCTGACTTGATTTACTCGAACATCTCTTCCCTGGTGGTGGGTATGGATGGAGTGAGGTCTTGTTCAGGTGGCAGTGGTGGAGGATTCTTGATTCCATCATTGTTGCACATATGTTATTGGCTTCATTTTAGGTCGGATCCTGTGGTCCTTACACTAGGAGACTTTTTTCTAAAGGCGAGGCCTGATAACCTGGGATAATGAGGTGTCCATGTGTTCGAGGCTTCTGGCCACTTATAGAGGGCTCGTGCTGTGATATCATCACGTTCTTGGACATCCTGGACGGGGTCATCTGGCTGCCTTGGAGGCGTGTTCTGGTTGGAAGGGAGGAGATGCTTCCTCATCAAGGAAATCTCCTGTCTTTTTATGAAGGAACCTTCCTAGGCTTCCCTCGGGATTTGTTGAAGGAAGCGTGAACAATAGGATTGCGTTTGTGCAGAGCGTCTCTCGACTGACAGATCTTTATTTGCTTCAGCATCAGGAGTTTGGTTGGCGAGTCTGATTCAGGATTAAATTATTTGTATTTGTTTCTTAAAATAAAGCAAACACAAATATGTGATAGACCTCGTGTCACTCTTGTAAGATGTAACTGAGTATGTATTTGAATGGATGTAATCAACAAATTTTACAATAAAAGCAATAACTTTTGAAATGAAAGTGCTTGTTTAGATCGTGCCTACTTTGTCTTGCGATTGTTTTGTTTAGAATTGGATGTCTGCTTGGAGAAATTTTCTTTTACACTGAGATGTTTAGAACTTGGTTTGGCATGTAGTTCCCGTGTGGTTGTTTGTCCTACAGCCTATAAATCTCATTCCAAGTGGGAAAAGTTTCGGCTATAGATTGAGCCTCCGAGAGGGGAAACTCCCTACAACGGAGTTGGATTTGTGTTTGCTTTCGAGAGAGGGCACATCCCATCAAGGAACTACAAATTCGTGCCTCTGAGAGGGAAAAATTCTTGCAAAAGAGTCCAGTATTCGAGTGGGTAAAATCCCACAACGGAGGGTTTTAGTTCTCGTAGGACTGCCGAGGAAGGCCTTAGCATATCTGCATTAACACTTTCACGTTGGGGCAGATCCCGTCTAGAAATGTATAGACGTGATCCTCTAAGTGAGGGCACATCCCATCAGCGGAAGATCACATTTTGGCCTCCGAGTGGGAAAAATCCCACAACGGAGGGTATGAACTACATGAAAATCATTAAGACATACACACAATCATGTATTGAGACACTAAATAGAGTGTTATATGTAAGTGTTGGCAAAACGAGTTGTATGAGCTTAGTTTACGGGTTCACGAGATTAGCACATCTATGTATAATCTGAATAAGAAAACTCTCATAAATATATCCTAAATCTCACGTCATCATTGCCCGAGCATACACAACCCGGGTTGCTCACAGACATATCAAGCATACTCAAACTTTAAATCATACCTGAAGTCTTCATTGTCGGGAAGTTAAGCATCACGTCCTCAGGAGAACTATTAGACGTATGACCATATGAAATCGATAAGTCCAGGGGGATAATCCTAATAAGAAAACCCTTATAGATATACTTAATTCTATGTATAGCCATAGTCCGGTGGTACCTGCAAAAATTGATTTGAGGTAGGGAAAATCCAAGCAATAGATTGGATGTGTCTGTCCCGGATAGGGGGGCCTACCCGGTCGACGATTTGGTATCTCCAACATGGGAGCAAACCCAACACCATAGTTGTCCTTTTATGCGGGAGATATCCCATCAATATAGTTGTCTCCTAAGTGGTGACTTATCCCATCATCAGAATATGGAATGAACCCGGTAGAGTGAAACTATTGGGGGTTTATCCGCCCATAGGTTCAAATGAGGGGAGCCCATAAGCTTGTCTATTCCGAGTGGAGGGGACATTCCCATCAGCGGAACAAATGAGAGCTCTAAGAGGAGGCACATCCCTACAACATAGTGGGTGACTCTGAGTCGGAGAAATCCCACAACGAAGGGTTCCGACTCCTGATTGAAGAAATAGTAGGGAGAATTATCGTGTAGCTTTAGGCTAATGGGTCGTGTCCACGAGGAGGAATGCGATGAAAGCGTTTTGATGTATTATTTCAAAAGCAAAGGTTGGTGTTGGTGTTTTTTTTTAGTTGAAAAGAGAATGGAGAGTAAGGAGATGATTAAAAGAAAACTAAAAACTTGAAAAGGTTTTAAAAAAATGATCTTTAAAAGGCTTGAAAAGTGATTGGTTGTTTGTTTTAATATATGAAAAAAGATCCGAGCTCACTATCTTATTACTCAATGATGTATTCTTCTCTTAAAAATCTCAGTGCCTCAACTTGATCATACGCAAAAACTTTAGTTTGAATTTTAAAAATCTTAAGTAAAACAAATAAGATTGTTTAGAAAAGTTAACTTTTTTTTTTTTAAGAATTCACCTTGAACTGAATGTTAAATCATTAAGTTGTCTTCCAAGTATGAAATTAAAATAAGTTCAAGTGATGTTTTAAAAATGAAAGTTCTAGAAATTCAAACCCATCCTCATGTGCAGAAGTAAGGCTTAGCTTAATGCATTCATATGATTCTGTTGGGTTCTTTGTACAAAAATCATTCAAAGCAAGAGGGATCGAAGAGACATGATAGTGAGCCCAATAAAATAAATTTAGCTACTCATAATTGATGTAAAATAAGACATGTAAATGAAATGAAGCATACCCGTAAATTAGAGAAGAAGAGAAGTCTTGATTCTTTATTGATGTCAATTTAATTTCAGATCGCAATCACTCTTTTCCTCTCTCTCACTTGTTTCTGGACTAAATTACAAATTAAAATCTTAGATATAAATTCTCATTAACTATCTAATAATGATCTTAAATCTTAAAAATAAAGAGAAAAATTAAACTGGTCTTCGATTCCTTCTTCACTAAACTTCTTGCTTTTTATAGGTAAAAACCTAGAGGGGAGAGGAATGAGGAGATAAGAGAAAACTCTCCCCTTATCTCCAAGAGATAGCCGTTTTTGTGGCCTGGATGTGGCCATTTGGCCACATTCAAGGGGAGATATTGCTGGCGTTTGGTTTTATCCCCTTTTATTCAACAGATTTTCTGTTTGATATCTGGTATTGATCTGACCTTCGGTGATCCTCAAGCTAACCGATTTGGATTCATACAAAACTGAATTAACTGATTTTATTTGATGTGATCCTCCCTGATATGCATTGATCTTCAGCTAGAATTATGGCCATGCTCCTAAATATATATCCCTTATTTAATTTAGATTTGAATCAGAATTTAAGGCGGGCTTTTGGGCACAATTTTATTTTACCTCCATTAGTAATGAGTCAGCATTTTATTAAACAAAAATAAGACTAAATACATGATTTATTAGACAATAATTATGAGAATGTGACATTAGATATGCAATATAGGTGACCAATCACACCTCCACACTTAACTTTTGTTCGCCCTCGAGCAAAACATAAAAACTAACCCTAGAAAATTATTAGACCACTTTCGCAGGCCACTCGATTGCACTGAGTATATGCAACAAGCTGGTAAACCTCTAGCTTTTCCCTATTTGACGAGTTTTATCTCATGAAGGTTTTCAGTGGATTACACCCACAAAATCAAAAAGAAAGAAAAAGTGTTGGTATTTTTGAAAAGTATTTTGAAAAAAGAAAATATTTGAAGTATTATTGTAAAAATCAAGTAATCTATAAGTTATAGAAAAATTTAATTTTTCATTCCTAAACTTAGTCTCTATTCAAAAACTTATTATTAATCAAAATAAGGAGTCAAATTGTATTTCTCATCTAGTCTATTACTTTACCCTAAGTCAAAGGTTCTTTAACTCTAACTCTTATGTCTTTTTATTTATTTATTTATATATTTTTTATATAAATTTTTTGTGGTACTATTCCTTAGTTCTTTAAGCTTTCTAATCTGCCAATGTAACAATCCTTTAGTCTGTAATATCTAAACTGGATGGTCTTAGGACACCGGGTGAGAAAATACCTCAAGGACTTAAGGACTCGAGCAAACAAGCCACAAAACTAAGGATTTTTATTTATAAGATGTACCCCTTTTAGGCGTAAATACTTATGCTTTATGAGGCACAAATACCTAGCTTAATCAGAGGATTTTTGATATATATAATTTTTTTAATAAGACATAAGAATCTTTGTTTTTGAACCCAAAGTGTGTAAGTGTATACAGTGTGCATATTTCATCAAGGTAAAGATCGAGACTAAATTACTTTTCTAATTTTTCTTCCTAACTCTAGAAATCAAACAAATGATCTTATTTTGACCAAGTAAAGGAAATCCTAATTAGGATTCTCCTATTTTTTTAAAATTGATTAATTTCCTACAAAAAATATGTCAAGATTGTTCTTTTCCAAAAAGTTTTTTCTTTTTTTAAAATTATATTAATCATGTTAGAACCCTCCCCTACACCTATCTCATGCATTGTCCCCAATGTATGAAAGAAATAAATAGATGCATGAAATAAAATATAAAAGAGGTAAAGTTACAGATACACTGGGTCGAAAGACCGATAGCCGTTTCATTTACTGACACCGATTCTAAAAAGGGTTTAAGGCGTTAACCATTTACTTTAAAGTCATTCTCATTCTTGATGTCACTGATCTCTACAGCATCGTTTGAAAACACAGATTTAACAACGAATGGCCCAGTCCATCTTGATTTTAGCTTTTCTGTAAAAAGATGAAGCCTAAAATTATAGAGTAAGATTTTTTGTTCAGGGACAAATATTTTTCTTATGATATGTTTATCATGAAAATCTTAACTCTATCTTTTGTGATCGTTGCATTTTCATAGGCCTTATTTCTCAATTCCTCTAATTAAAAATTTATAATTTTTGAAGGTCACCGGCCTTATTCAAATCAAAATTTAGCTGCTTGATTGCACATAAGGCCTAGTGCTCTAACTCAACGGATAGGTGGCAAGTCTCCCAAAGACCAACCTATAATGAGACATTCCTAAAATCGTCTTGAAGGAGGTCCTGTAGGCCCAAGGGCATCTACAAGTTTGGTGGACCAATCTTTCTGATTTTGGCTCGCAATCTTCTCCAAAATAAGCTTGATTTATCTATTGGAGACCTTAACCTGCCTATTGGTTTGAGGATGATATGGTGTGCATAACTTGTGAATTATGGCATACTTTTGCATCAGAGCTTCAAAGAATTTATTGTAAAAGTGAGTACCATTATCACTGATGATAGCACGAGGGGTTTTGAAGCGCGAAAAAAGGTTCTCTTTCAAAAACTTAATGACAACTTTGTTATCATTAGTTGTGCTTGGAATGGCTTCTACCCACATGGACACATAGTCCACAACAACTAATATGTATTGGTTTCCAAATGAATTAGGAAATGGGCCCATAAAGTCGATGTCCCAAACATCAAAGAGTTCTATTTCTAGAATTGGGTTGAGGGGTATCATATCTCATTCGAGATCCTTCCTATCATTTGGCATTTAGGGCACATCTTGTAAAATTCATAGGCATTTTTGAACAAAGTAGGCCAATATAATCTACTTTGTAGTACCTTTTCAGTAGTCTTGGGGAACTAAAGTGTCCACCGCATGAAAGCTTGTGATAGAAGGATAAAATACTCTTGATTTCTTCATCGAGAATGCATCTCCTAATGATTTGGTCAGAACAGTACTTAAAAAATACGTTTCCTCTGAAAAGAAATACAGACTTGAGATAAGAACTGGTATAAATTATTTTTAGACCAATGAGGCAGAGTTTGGTTTGTGACTAAGTAGTTCAGTATATCGGCAAACCAAGATTCTCTTAAAACAGCTAAGAGTTTTTCATCAAAAAAGTCATCATTGATGGGCAAATCGTTGCATGGAGAGTTTGGAATACGCGAGAGATGGTCAGCAATGATATTTTCTATGCCTTTTTATCTCGAATCTTGAGATCGAATTCTTGAAGGAGGAGGATCCAACGAATGAGTCGGGCCTTGGCATCCTCCTTCATCATGAGGTATCTTAGCGAAGAATGATCGGTGAAAATTATGTTTTGGACCCTAGTAGGTAGGAATGAAATTTCTTTAAAGCAAACACTATTACCAAGAATTCTTTCTCTGTTAAATGTAGTTCATTTGAGCATCATTGAGAGTCCTACTAGAGTAGTAATTCATATGCTGCTTGTTATAAATGCGCTGCCCTAGGATAGTGCCTATGGCAAAGTCAGAAGCGTCGCACATGATTTCAAACGGCTTAAACCAATCAAGTACAGATATGATTGGTATAGAAATAAGCTCTTTCTTAAGCTTCTCTAAAAAAGTTATACATTCATCATCAAAAGTGAAAGACACATCCTTAACTAAAAGATTAGTCAAGGGTCTAAAAATCTTGCTAAAGTCCTTGATAAATCTTCAGTAGAATTGGAATGTCCCAAGAAGGATTGAATATCCTTCACGATTTGGGCATGAGAAGCTTAGTTTTAACCTCAATTTTTACTCTATCCACTTCAATTCTTTTCTTAGAGATTTCATGATCCAAGACAATTTTATGTCTTACCATGAAGTGACGTTTCTCCTAATTAAGTGTCAGATTTTCTCAGCATAATGTTGTAGGACAAGTTCTAAATGGTGAAGACATTGATTGAATGAATCTCTGTAGATGGAGAAATCATCCACGAAGATTTTTAAGAATTATTCTATCATATCAGAAAATAAACTCATCATACAACGTTGAACGTTGCAGTGACGTTGCACAAGCCGAAAAGCATTTGGTGACAGGCAAAAGTCCTAAATGGACATGTAAACGTCATCTTCTCTTGATCCTCGGGAGCTATGAGAATTTGATTGTACCCCGAGTATCCGTCCAAGAAATAGTAATACTTGTGGCCAGCTAATCGTTCTAGCATTTGATCAATAAAAAGAAGAGGGAAATGGTCCTTACGAGTGGCTGCATTCAATTTCCTATGGTCAATGTAAACTCAGACTTTTGTGGGGAGTTGAGTTTGGACCAACTTTTTATTCTCGTTTTTCACTACGGTGAACCAGGATTTCTTCAGAACCGCGTGGACAGGACTGATCCATTGACTATCAGAAATGGGATAAATGATCCTATTGTCTAGGAGTTTTAAAATTTCAGCACGAACAACCTCTTGTATTATAGGTTTTAACTTACGTTGCGGGTGTCTCTTGGGTGTTGCCTCTTCATTAAGATGAATGCAATATTGAACGATGGCTGGACTCAATCCCTTTATGTCGGTCATTGTCCAACCAATGGCTTCTCTATTTTTCTAAAAATTGACATGAGGTTCTCTTCTTTTTCATCAGTCAAATGAGATCTAATTATGATGGTCAAAGTCTCTTGTTCATCTAGATAGATATACTTGAGATGCTTAGATAAGACATTCAATTCTTAGAAAAAGGAGGGCTCAATGGAAGGGGGAGTCAAGTTTGTTGACTCCAGACTTGGTGTAATAGGCTGGACATCCAATTCATAGTAGACTCAATAATCTGATTAAGGTCAAAATCCATAGACTCCAATTCGAATTCAATCTCAGTTTCTAGTTTCAATTCTTCTCTATGTTCACTTGTGATGTTCTCAATGAGGTTGACTTCAAATTTTTGATCTTATATATCTTGGGGTTGTTTTCCTAAGTTGAAGACATTGACTTCTCTAGTCTTGTATCCAAAGGTTATCCTCATGGATTTATTCCTACAATTGATTATTGCATTGGCAGTTGTAAGGAATGAACGCCCTACGATAACTAGAGTTCGCGACCTAGGGTTGGAAACAGATTGTGTTTCGAGAACTATGAAATCAATGGGGTAGATAAATTCTCCGATCCGGATAAAGACATCATTAATTTTCTCCTTTGAACTTTCACTGATCGGTCAGTCAGTTGTATGGTGACTCGGGTGGACTAAGCTCATGTAGCCCGAATTGTTGATAAACTGAGAAGGGAAGCAAGTTGATACTTGCTCCCAAGTCAAGTAGTGCACGACTAATTTTAGCTTGTCCTATTGTGCCAGGAATGGTAGGACAACTAGGACCCTTATACTTGATAGGGATCAAACTTGAGAGTAGCTCATTAATATTATTGGCTAAGAAAACCTTTTTAGGAATGTTAGTTTCTCTTCTTGGTGCACATATCCTTAAAAAATTTGACATATGACAGGACTTATTGAATCGCATCAAGAAGAGGCACGTTTATCTTAGCTTGATTGAAAATCTCAATTATCTTATTCATATGTGCATTTTGCTTATTGTTCTTCAGCCTATTGAGAAATGGTACTATAGGCCTGTGCACCTGACTGGGTGACTTATCCTTTTAAGATTCATCAGGTTTGAAAGAATTGAGATTAGATGAGGTGGATGCTTGTGTGTAATTGTGCTAAATGGGATTGGTTGGCATTGACACTTGATTATCAACTTTCTTTTCTCAATGTATAAACAATATTACATTGATTCAACAGTTGATCCTTAGCCAAATGGGCTTGGTAGGAATTAGGAGTGAGCAGAGTTTGGTTATAACCGAAATAACTGACCAAAAATTGAAACCCGAACCCGAACCAAACCAAACCGCTCTAGTTTGGTCGAGTTTCAATTTTGTGTTCCAAAACCCGAACCTGACCGAACCGAACCGAATTTCTCACCCTATATATCAACCTCACCCAAATTCAATTTAGTGAATCATATAGTTCATTATAAAAACTGGTGGAAGCTTATCTCACCACTTCTAACAATATCATCTTTTTTTTTTATGTTGAATATGTGAAAGCTATGTTAAGTACACAATCATAATTGAGAATAATATTTATATTAATATAGTTTTTTTTATTCTTATCATTAAAAGTTGTAATAATTATGTGAGCTTTGATATAAGAGCCCAAATACAGTGTAAAAGTTTTAAAATATAAAAATTTCATTTCACATTAAGGTTAGGATCTTTTTCTTATTTCTAATTTAGGCATTGAATATTTGAGATTAGAATATTAAAGGATGATAATATAATGGTGATTAAAAAATGCAAGAAATGATGGCAATATATTGACCTAACCAAAAAATCGAACCGAACTGAGTCGGTTTGGTTTGGTTTGGTTCGGTTACTAAGTCTAATCGGTTCGGTTCGATTTTACAAAAATTAAAAATCGAACTGAACCGATTGATGGTCACCTCTAGTGGGATTCCTAGGATTCGTTACTGGCTGACTGGGCAAGATACCCTTTAGCCTCTCATTCTGTGAATTAGGTAATTGACTCATTTGAACCTCTAGCTTTGTTATGGCTTGGGTATAGCTGTTCTATATTATTTGCATGAGGGATTCTTGGTTCTTTATGTACCTTTCCATGTTCTTCTCAAAATCTGTCATTCTCTACTCAAGTGAAGGATTTTGAAAGGAAGATTGTGCAGTTTGGTTGGAAAAATTTTGTTAATAATTTGAAAAATTGGGTGATGGTTGGAAGAATTACATTTAAAAATTGGGTTGATGATTGGAATGTTGGAAGTGGTTTGTATGATTTAACCTTGAGTGGTCATTGTTGTTTTAGCTTCATGAGAAATTCAGATGATTTCTCCAACCAGGATTGTACGTTGGTGCATAAGAAATATTTCTGGGCCTTGAAAAGGCTTCATTCATCAGTTCAGAAAATTGTTGCTCAGCTTAGAACACTTAACACTCCTCAAACATATGATTTATGGCTTGACAGTAAGTACAGCCCAGAGTTGAAAATTGGTTTGGGCTGACTTAGTTGACTGGACTTGGTTCCTTAGTTTCTAAAACTTTCAGTCTTCTCGCTCGGTTTTCTATTCTAACCTCGGCAGCTATGGATGATTCAATTAAATGGAGACCTCCTTTTGAAGAGATAGAGTTTGAATTTCTAGAGTTTTCATTAGTTGGTTCCCATTGGATGATTTTTTCAGCTAGATTCTCATATAAATCTAATCCTTCATTTTCATTCTTTTACAAGAATCTCTCTTGGCACATGATTTCTAATAGGGTCTTGGTTGAGCAATCTAAACTGTCATGGAGAATTAGGCATTGTCACCTTTTCTCTATTCCATGTGAGAACATTGTACAAGGAGGTCTCTGAAGCGTTCAAAGTACCTCCAAAATGGTTCATTAGGTTCTTACTTGAACTGTATGATGTTCTTTCTAATGAGAGTGGTCTTATGAATTGGATAGAATTTCCTCAAGAAGACCTTGATAAAACTATCCCACGATGTGATAGATTCGGCTACTAAGTTGTAAAGCCATTTCTTTGCTAAGTTCTTAAGAGCAAATTGGACAAATCTTAACCTAATAACATCTTCTACAAGGTGTGAGATTTTCATCATTAAGCATGCTTTCTCAAATTCTCTTATAAAGAAATAAGTATTTTCGGACTCTAAGCTATGAAACTTAGGGAGTGTGTTGATGAACTGAGACTTGAACTCAAAGTTATATTCACCAACCGATGGAAGTTAATGCAAGATGGAAGTGAGGTTCTCATGGGGTAGAACCTATCCTGTTGGTTAAGCCATAACTGGATCTGGTTTTGGTTCAAGCTTGCGTGGTGATGTGTTTCTAGTTAACCTACATGAATTTGGGTCTCTCGACCACACTTGTATACACAAACACTATCACAAGTTTACCAATAGTCAAACGAGAAAAAACAACCAAGCTTAGTTTAAGGTAACCTTAAACTTAGACAACTCATAACTGGTTGATTGTCCACATGAGATATAATGCAGACTCTGATCACAAGCTAATCAGCCAGGTCAAGGCAAGATTGGTGGGAGGTATCTGCGCAAAAAGCGACGGGCTTAATTAAGCCAAACCACCAGCCTTCGGGGTTTTGCCCCTCAATCCTTATCCTTTGACACCGATTTGGCAGGAGTCAAATTCTAACACCTTCCCCCTTAGGATAATCTCTTAATGAGTTCGAGATGTCTCTAAGGCCAACGTCTATTAGATTTTAAGTTAGGCTTAGGCTGTTCTTACTTGGAGATGGTTTGTTGGCCAAGAAAGGGTAATGACTCCCCCACCTTATCTTGTGTTGGGTTTACCCTTAATATTGATTGTGCAAGTGTGCAAGTATAAAGCAAGTAACAATTAAAAGTAAATAAATCACCCAAGAATGTTCTTATGCTAGATGCTATGCAAACGTATCTTGTCTCCATCTTTCTTCAACAGTAATTGAAAAAGAAAAGTAATTAGACAAATGCCTATAACGCAAATCTAAACGTTTTTAAGCAATTAGCAATCAATCAGATTACCATTGGATTAAAAATAGGGTTATGTAAATATCAGAAATAGTAAAACTAACACTTGCAGAAACTGTATTTTTCCAAAATAATATGTCCTGCAAAAAAGAGTTTTTAGTAGTAAAAAAGCTTTTGCGCAGCAATTGCTTGAAATCCTGTTTTCTACTTTATAGAATAGGGGCACAAAATAGCAAGTCTTCTTCTACAATAAATCTGATTTCTTTCACCCTGAAACAGAACACCAAACTTGTTAAAAAAATAACTACAACGTTCTTTCCCTTGCAACGGTGCCAAAAAATAATTGAAAAAATAATACGGAGAATAATCGTGTAGCTTTGAGTTAACGAGTCGTGTCCACGAGGAGGAATGCGCGTTTCGATGTATTGTTTGAAAAACAAAAGTTGGTGTTGGTATTTTTTTTTAGTTGAAGAGAGAATGGAGAGTAAAGAGATGATTAAAAGAAAACTTAAAACTTGAAAAAATGTTCTGAAAAAAATGATTTTAAAAGGCTTGAAGAGTGATTGGTTGTTTATTTAATATATGAAAAAATTCGGGCTCACTATCTTACTACTCAACGATATATTCTTCTCTTGAAAATCTCAGTGCCTCAACTTGATTATAGGCAAAAACTTAAGCTTAAATTTTGAAAATCTTAAGTAAAACAAATAAGATTGTTTGGAAAAGTTAACTCTTTTTTTTAAGAATTCATCTTGAACCGAATGTTAAATCATCAAGTTGTCTTCCAAGTATGAAATAAAAAAAGTTCAAGTGATGTTTTAAAAATGAAAGTCCTAAAAATTCAAACCCATCCTCACGTGCCTTCAAGAACACTTTCAAAAAAGCAAGGCTTAGTTTAAGGCATTCATATGATTCCGTTGGGTTCTTTGTACAAAAATCACTCAAAACAAGGGAGATTGAAAAGAGATGATAGTAAGCCTAGAAAAAAATTTAGCTACTCATAATTGATGTAAAATAAGCATGTAAATGAAATGAAACATATTCATGAATTAGAGAAGAAGAGAAGTCTTGATTCTTTATTGATGTCACTTCAAATTCAGATTACAATCACTTTTTCCCTCTCTCTTACTTGTTTCTGGACTGAACTACAAATTAAAAACTGAGATACAACTTCTCATTAACTATATAACAATGATCCTAAACCTTAAAAATGAACAGAAAAAGTTAAACTAGTCTTCGGTCTTTTCTTCAGTAAACTTCTTGCCTTTTATAAGTAAAAACCCAGAGGAGAGAGGAGTGAGGAGATAAGGAGAGAAAACACTCTCCTTATCTCCAGGAGATAGCCACCAAAACGCGGCCAAAGCCACGTTTCTGTCCTGGATGTGGCCATTTGGCCACATCTAGGGGGAGATATTGCTGGCGTTTGGTTTTATCTCCTTTTATCTGACAGATTTTTGTTTGATATCTGGTATTGATCTGACCTTCGATGATCCTCAAGATAACTAATTTGGATTAATACAAAACTAAATTAACAGGTTTTATTTGATGTGATCCTCCCTGTTATGCATTGATCTTCAGCTGGAATCATGACTATCCTCCTGAATATTTATCCCTTCTTTAATTTAGATTTAAATCAAAATTTAAAGCGGGCTTTTGGCTCAATTTTCTTTCACCTCCATTAGTAATGGGCCTGCATTTTATTAAACAAAATTAAGACTAAATACATGATTTATTAGATAATAATTATGAGAATGTGACATTAGATATGCAATATAGGTGACCAATCAACTTTCGTAAGACTATCGAGAAAGGCTAGTAGGCATGTCTGCGTTAACACTTCCACGTGGGTGTACATCCTGTCTAGAAGTGTACAAACGCAATTCTCTGAGTGAGTGCATATCCCATTAGTGGAAGATCGGGTTCTCTGAGAGGGGGCACATCCCTGTAACAGAGCGGATGACTCCGACTAGGGAAAATCCCACAACGACGGGTTTTAGCTCCCGTAGGACTACCGATAAAGGCTCGCAGGCGTGTTTGTGTTAATACTTTCACGCGAGAACACATCCCATCTAAGAGTGTACAGACGTGATCCTCTGAGTGGGGGCACATTCAATCAACAGACGATCACATTTTTGCCTCTGAGTGTGAAAAATCCCATTATCAGGGCACATGGATGGATGGAAGTCAAACTGCCTGTGTGTAGGGGCACATCCCATCCACAGAGAGGTTTTCTTGGCTGCATCTGAGTAGGGGTACATCCCATCATCGGGGCACATGGCTAGATGTATGTCAAAACCGCCTTCATGTGGGGCACATCCCATCCACGAGGGGTTTTCTTGGCTGCCTCCAAGTGGGGGAACATCCCATCATCGGGGCGCCTACCTGGATGTATGCTGGAACCACCTCTGTGGGAGGGGCATATCCCATCCATTGGGAGGGGGGTTTGGCTGCCTCCGAGTGGGGGTATCCCATCAGCGCGGCGTATGGATAGACGACTGTGCTGCAAAATGTAAAGTACTGAATAGTATTTTATTCTCATAAATGCAATACATAAAGGTAAGATTAGAAAGGTGTACACTGTATGTATGAAATTCGGGAAGTCAGTCGATTTTCTTGCATTGGTCGACCGCATCTGCTCCTAAGGAGGCTGTGTATTTGGTTGCCAGAAAATAACCTTAGGGGTGAGGGCGTACTCCTTGAGGAACCTTTGCTAGATAAGATCCTCCAGGTATCTTTGGAGGGCCCAGAAATGGATGGTTGGAACCCCTTACAGTCGTGATAGAAGCAGTACTCCTCCGACCGGGGCAGTGAGGGATTGGGCTGGATCGACTTCGGGCGTCTAACCCATGGCTGATTTCTTTGAAGGTGTTGAACACTTTGTTGATCGAAAGTTTAATGGAGTGAAGTGTTGAGTTGGCCTGTAGCTCTAAATTGAGATCAGAGAGAAAATAAGGAGCGCCTGCTTCTTGTAAGGAGGCTGGCCCTGATGCCAGTTTGAAGATTGGTCGGGAGCTTCGCGAGTTAACTTCGACTTTACTCCGTCATTGCTTGGTTTTGCAGGTGGTTGGAGGAAGCCTTTATTGCCTCCTCAGTTGAAAGTACGATTGTGCCCGAGAAAGGATCCCGCTCATCTATGAGACATTGTGCTTCAGGAGGTGCTTGTACAGAGGGTGAGTGACTTGTAGTCCACTGATAAATGTTAGTGCAGATACCTCCTCATCACAATTAGAGACCTTGGTGAGCTAGTTTTTGAAGTAGTTGATGTAGGACTTGAGGCTATCTTTCCGCCTCATCTTGACAGAAAGGAGGTGGTTACTACTCCTCTTGACTTCTTGGTGAGTAGCGTATTGTATGAGGAAGGCCTCGGTAACCTCTGAGAAGTTGTGAAGAGAGCGCAGTGATAAGGAGTGAACCACTCCAATGTCGCGCCTCTCAGACTTGAAGGAAAGGTAAGGCACATTACCAGATCATTGTGGGAGTTTAGTATTATCTGTCTTGGAAGTACCGGATGTACTGAACCAGATCACTCTCTTCGGTGTAACTGTCAATGGTGGGAGTCAAAAATTTTCTCGAAAGCTCACACTCCTGGATGCCCTGGAAAGCGGGGAGTCGTGGAGGCGGTGAGTCGTGGAGGCAGGTGCTGAGGTAACTTGGCCTCCACGATATGCTTCTGGATTAGCTTGTTGGAGGCATGGAGATTTAGGGATCTCCCGCTCTCATAGTTGCCCTCTGTCCGCGCAGAGCTGTTCTGGAGGGAAGAGACTTGGGTCTGAAGCTGTTGATTGAGCAGCTTCAGCTCCTCTTATTCATAGAAGATGTTGTTACAATTGAGCGTCATCTGCTTTCGCTCACGATCTGGCTGTAACTGTTGTTCCTTCATTTGCTTTTTCATCTCGTGGAGCATTTGAAAAAGTTGGTCTTCTTGTTGTTGAGAAGAGTGGACGCTAACAAACGTACCCTGTGATGAGATGGAAGCAGTGCCCTCCGCGAGCGGTTGATTACTGGTTGGTTTAGAGGTCGTGCTCCCAGTAGTCGCTTTGGCCTTGCCTTCGGAGGTTGCACCGTCAGTGACACATTTGCGTGGAGGCATCGCCGATATGGAAGAGGCTTTTTGAGGAAGGTTGTGGAGGGGAGAGATCTTGAGTGTTGAGACTCAGATCTCAATGAAAGCACAAAATGTAGGATAAATTCCTCAGGAAAATTTATCTACACGATTTGTGAGAGAAAATAATAAAGTAATACAAAGACACATAATTTTAAGTGGAAACCTAATTTGGGAAAATCACGGAGAGGAGGGAGAGAATTCACTATTTTCAAAAGGTTACAGTGAATTCTGTAGAGGTAGAACTCTATTGCAGTCTCAGATTACAGTGGGACATCGGTTTGAGCAGGAGGATTCTCTAGATTTTTAGGGTTTGATCTCTTCTATATTCTCTTTTGTAAGGAGTGTTGGTCCTGTGGGGAAGTCCTTTTTTCTGGGGTCGATCTCCCAGTGTATATATACCCAGAAATCTTCATTGGTAGTTCAAGTCATGTGAATTTCAATAACTGCATGATCTGCACGTTTCGATTCCTTCATAACGACCTAAATTATGTCCTTGATTGTGAGAGTGATTTCTATACTTTCTGTAGCAATTTGCGCTGAAGTAGGAGTTGTTGCAATATTTGAAACATGAGATGACCTAGCGGCGTAACAGACTCTATGAATATAGGCGGATATCAGTGAGGTCAGTTGTTGTGACCATCTTGCTCGGAATGGGAAGGATTAATCTCAGGGTGGAGATGCTCTCAGAAGGATGAGTGTCTTCGGGGCCGTTGATCTTCAGAAGGAGTGACCAAGAGAACAACTTGGTGATGCTTTCAGGGAAAACTCTGTTTGGCATACCTTATTGTCTGTCTTCGAGAGTTTCTAATGAGATAAGACACGTGTCTTGATTCTGGTGCAGATCAAAAACTGACCACTGCAGGAACGGAAACATTTGTTTCTTTGATGACACAAATAGCTGGCTTTATGTTATACATATGAGTTGTTGTTTTGAATGCTCCCCTTCACACCAATCTGGTCCTCCCCTGATCGAATGAAAGTGGGTGTTACAAATGCTGTCCTTAGATGCTTTAACTGCTGCTGGTTCTTCATTCAGAAGGCTATAGGGACGCACACAGACTTAGGGCTTGTTTGTTTCGTTGCAAAACGTCGCAAGTCGTAAGTGTAAAATGAGAATGGAAAAAGTGAACTGTAGCAGAGAAAATATATTGTGTTTT